>APFE030352313.1:0-37958 GCA_000404065.3 Pinus taeda
TATACCCCGATGTCCCCCCTAAATTTCCCTAAAATTTGAGGGTACTTCCACACGTCCCCCTTGTGCGTCTCCCCGCACCCACGTCTCCCCATCCCGGAGTCTTGGTGGAACATTGCAGATATGCATCCATGTGTGGTAGAGGAGTATGATGAGCAGTCGATTGTTCCCACGAAGGAAGGAGACCAAGGAGAAGATGAGCCACTGATGTTTCAACATAGAGAGCACATAGAGGAGCATGAGTCAGATGATACACAGTGTGCAAGATGGGCCATTTTTGGAGAGTCAGGTAGTAGCTCATCACGAGCCCATGATGGAGGATGATCCAGGTGGCTGTAGGGACACACACAGGGCAAAGAGGGGTTATGAAAGCTCGAAAATCAAAGTGATTAGAATGCTTTCGAACCAAGACCATAGCATAGATCTCGTCGTCCTAATCGCAGCGGTGCCAACGGTTCGTCAATCCGAGTCCGGATGAGGAAGATAGAGGCAGTCAAAGTTGGGTTGACTTTTCGTTGACTGGGCAGGATTAACAAAGACACAATTTGCACTTTCCTGGCAGACAGAATCAGGCCAGCTCTGGCCAGATTCCAGGCAAAATTGTTGCCTTGTTAAAATGACTCCTTCGGCTTAAATTCGAAAATTTTACCAAGGGCATACGGTTTTGATTTTAACCAAAAAAAATATTAAAAAAAGGGGGTGGGGGCCACCAACCCTGCCACCCCAACTCCTATCCACATGCATGAATATATATGTAGTGGAGGGGCGGGCCACGACCCCCGGCCCCTCTCACAAAACCACCACACAAACCTTGTCGCGTTAAACCAAGTAGTGGGTGGTGGGTCGGCCCTTGGGGCATGGACCCAACCACACCCAACAAATACATGGAACCGGTGGAGGAAGGTACGGGGGGCGGGCCCAGCCCAACCCATGACTATTTTAAAAATTATGATGTATAAAAAAGGAGGCAGGGTTTGACCGCCCGACCTCCTCCCTATTAAACAGATCTCCAACCAACGTGCCATAACGGACTCATTGAGAAATCCGCCGGCCAAATTTTATTTAAACACAGTTTGTCAGTGCGCCCAGTTAGAGGAGGCAATGCACGCAGTTAGAGGCATAATTTTGCAGGAGGGCCGAATTTTCACTTTGTCAGATTTTGACAAATTTTATATGGTTTTAGCACTTCTCGACGCCACGAACGCAATGGCGTTGCCCATTTCTCCATCAAAGTTCTGCATTTTTTGACCATTTTTCAGTATGGAGGTGGAACCATGACTGCTGTAGAAACAGGGAGCGGAACCATGATCCTTGAAATTTCCTGAGGTAATTTTTCTCCATGTCAAAATATATTCAAGTTTATAGTCGTTTTTCATGGTTTTCTGCAGGGATCGCAATGGCGAGGTCAGATTCCCTTTTGAGTTGTAGATTTCCAGTCCACCCATGGAGTAGAATCTTTGAGGAATTTAGGGGGAATCTAAAAGATTCCTTGAGCCCCAGATTCTCAATTTCTCAGAATTCAGAAATTTGACAGTTGATTTTACATTATTCGATGCCACAAACCTAATGGTGCATTCAAATTTTTCATTCGCTCATTTCATTTTCCAGCCACTTTTCTAAATGGAGTGCAGGTATCAACATTCATGTGCGATCAGCCATTTCCATGCGATTGATGCCGTGAGATCGATGGTCCGAACAGCTTTAGCAGTTTGACATTCGCTTCTTCAGATGGCCCTGGATGTGAGGTATATGCAGTGTGTACATGTACTTCTTTTGCCATGCATTGTGCTGCACAAATCCCTGTTTGATGTTTGATGTGAGATCTTGTTTTCGTACTTGTTTTCATGATTCCTGCCTAATGTGATGTTGAATCATTTGTGATGTACTTGTTGTTATGATTCGTCATGTTTTGTTTGAGATCCCTTTGTCGTTATGTTGATGGGATACTCATGTTGTCGCCATGTATGTTTGCATCGAAATCCCTTTATGCCATGTTGGTGGGATGATAATCATGCATGAGTTTTATGTCATACTGATAGGAGTCTTTTTGACTGAGAATTCCCTGTAGTGGAACATCTCTTGAAGCAACTCCTGTGTGAGGGCATTTCCCTTGTATGATAGCGACATCACCTCTATGTACATCATCACTATTGACAACACTTAATGCAGTGGGCTACACCATCTTCACACCGGGCACAGAGACGTAGTCCCTCCTGGACGAACTCCGTTATCAACGGCTTATGTTTTTATGTTGCTAATGATTGTCATGTTCCTCTTTTTTTAGCACGCACATGTATTCATTTATGTTTCTTTTAAAAATGCAATTTAACACATCACGAAAGTAAAAGGTCTTGGAAGGGTCCTTTGTCACACTCGGACCCGGATCAAGTGGTATCAAAGCGGTCTTTGTGTTGATGTGAATTGCAAGCGTGAACAATGGAACGTGCAGCGACAGAGGATGAAAAAGCGATGTACGAGACCATGCTCAAAATTTCCAAAAGGGTGGAAATCATGTATGAAACTGTAAAAAAGAGACAGAGGAAAAGGAGCAATTGCAGCTTTAGTTGCAAGCCACGGAAGAGGCCCCGGAAGAACTGAAGTACCACAAACATAATCTTCAAACGGAGAACGCTGAATTGAAGATGCGTCTACATGAAGAGAAAGAGGAGAAACATAGTTTGCTACGACAGCTGCAAGCAAAGGACAAGGCCTTGGAAAAGCTGTAGCGTGACCCATGTGAGGTAAAATGTAATTCTCTGAATTCATGTATGTGTCCTGATGATGATTTCGTTGTTTTTGAAAATCATACCACAGGAATTGGGTCCAAATTGTTGAAGAGAATGGGGTATGAAGGAAAAGGTTTGGGCGTTAATGGCCAAGGCATTGTAAACCCCATCAAAGTAGAGGAATTACTGTGTCGAACAGGGCTTGGGTATGTCAGAAAGGAAGTTGGGGAATGCGCCACGACAGTTAGCGAACCACCAACAACAGATGATGAGCAGCGCTCATTAGTTCTTTCCAAATCGACCAAGGAGGTAAAAGATGTTGATTTCCTTTCGGTTTCGTCTTCACATAGTATGATTTCTATGGGAGATTTGGAGATCCCCAATTACAAGGACAAACATGAGGCTCCTTACCAGGACGAAGCACGAGGAGGAAAAAGAACTTGGTGTTAATAACCAAGGGATAACTCAATCATTGGAGGTTATGCAAAGACCTCAATTTACAGGCTCGAGATACACCAAGGGAGAATGCTCGAAGGTGTAAAATGCTTCCGAGACATCATCGAAATCGTCGAGGAAAGAGAATGATGGGAACACATCCCATCATCCCATGGCAGTTTCCATTGTAGGAAAAGAGCTGAGGTAAGCTCTCATCACCATACTTACACCAGAGACATCAAGGAAAGGTATAACCACTCTCGACATTCAAATGTTCATTTCGATTATGATCATGTTGTTAATGATGAACGTAAAACATGGCATCGAAAAACATGCACCTTTTGTGGATTACATAACCATACATTTTCTAAGTGTTAGAAAAGAATGGCAGCACACAAAAAGATGAGGCATGAAAGACCCTCTCAACAGCAGGTAAAGAAACATGTTAAGTAGATCTGGAGGAAGAAAACCTATTGCAGTCATTGCGACAGAAGTGGCCATCAAAGAGCCACATGTTGAAGGCTCCATCCAGAGCAACGCCTTAAAGACAAAGCATTAGTGTATGAACCAAGGGAAACAGTTGTTCGACAATCGAATGTGCCACAAGGAAGCGACCGACCCATTCACCTTGTCAGTGAAAAATGGTTTCTAGATATGTTAGCATCTCATGGTCGTGCTTTTGTAAATCATTTGTTGCATTTTAAAATGTAAAAGTGATCATGTGTTTTCCATCACTTGTTAAGCAACAATGATGTCTGGTCTTATTTTGAGTTCCATTTTACACTCAGAAAGTGATGTTGTGTTTCCATCACTTGTCAAAACAATAGTGTTTGGTCTTATGTTTGTAAATCATGTGTTGCAGTGATGATGTGTTTTCTATCACTTGTTGGAGCAATAATGATATGTTGGCCTTGTTTTCATAGTTGGAGTATTGTGTCTATCTTGATGTAAACTTGACCACTGAGTATGTGTTATAAACTCATGGCAAGTGTAGGATGCTTGGGTCATTAGTTGGTAAGTTAAGACAAGCATGTAATTTGCAAAATAATGTACTACAGGTTGCAGAGGTGGCAAGGGTCGGCTCATTGCTTAAGGCTCCGAAGAACAAAGGTGAAGGAGATGGAAGTGAGACCTTTCAAGACGCTTGTGGTGCAAACAAGGTATAGAGAAGTTGCAGATTATTTTTCATGCTTTTGAAGGACCAAAAGCTCCTCAGTGGGGAGGATTGATCTAGGTGGCTGCAGGGACACACACAAGACAAGGGTTATGAAAGCTCGAAAATCAAAGTGATTAGAATTTTTTTGAACTAGGACCATAACGTAGATCTCGTCGTCCTGATCGCAGCGGTGCGAACGGTTCGTCAATCCGAGTCCGGATGAGGAAGATAGAGGCAGTCAAAGTTGGGTTGACTTTTTGTTGACTGGGCAGGATTAACAAAGACACAATTTGCTCTTTTCCGGCAAATGGAATCTGGCCAACTCCGGCCAGATTCTGGGCAAAATTGTTGCCTCATTAAAATGACTCCTTCGATTTAAATTCGGGAAATTTTACCAAGGGAATACGGTTTTGATTTTGACAAAAAAAATATAAAAAAAGGGGGTGGGGGCCAACAACCTCGCCACCCGAACTCCTATTCGCACGCATGAATATATATGTGGTGGAGGGGCGGGCCACGACCCCTGGCCCCTTGCACGGAACCACCGCACAAACCTTATCACGTTAAACCAAATAGTGGGTGGTGGGTTGGCCCTTGGGGCACGGACCCAACCACACCCAACAAATACATGGAACCGACGGAGGAAGCTACGGGGGGCAGGCTACCCAAGGTGGGCCCAACCCAACCCACGACTATTTTAAAAATTATGATGTATAAAAAAGGAGGCGGGGTTTGACCGCTCTACCCCCTCCCTATTAAACAGAACTCCAACCAACGCACCATAACAAACTCATTGAGAAATCCGCTGGCAAAATTTTATTTAAACACAGTTTGTCAGTACGCCCAGGCAAAGGAGGCAATGCACGCAGTTAGAGGCATAATTTTGTAGGAGGGCCGTGTTGACTGCTGGAGTAGCACCTGACGATTATGTGACGACTCCATGCCCAAGGATGATCCAGAGGACACTTGTACCAGCAGATGTCATCAGTCAACAGAGTTTTTTAACTCTCCTTCTATCTTCTCATCATATTTCTTCTTTGTACCCAGATTCCACACCCTACGGGGAATTGTAATAAGTGATGCTAGTATGATGTTTCTTGAATTTGTAACAGGCCTAGGATGTGGGACTCGATCAGCAAACGAGTACACCTTGGAGTGTTTTTTTTTATCCGGTGAATTATCCCTTTCTTTGCCCTTCTTTTTCAAGAGGGGGATAATTCTCTGGATTTTTTCACTCGTGCACACCCCAAAGCCGAGGTGACGGTTTGAAGATTGAGCCCTTGACACATCTTAGTGTCTAGGGTCGATGTATATTACCATACTAGATCACACGAAAAGTTTCGTGGAATTTGGCTAGGTCTAAGTAGGATTTTTTAATAGTTAAAAATTTTCCGCAAAACGGGATTTTTTAATTATTTTCTATGTAATGGCATAAATAAGTGGCCTTAGGAAATGTCTGGGGCGTATGACCAGTCAAAATTCATCCTCAGAGGCCCAGCATTCTCCTAGAGCCTACTTTGGGGGTCAAAAAGTGACTCAGAGTCCCTCAAAAGGCGATTTTTCCAGTGACAGTGGCAAAAATGAAGAAAAAATTCAAAAAATGAATAATTGGAAAAATTTAAAAAATTTTCCAAAGTCAAATTAAGTCAAATTTTGACATGGAAGTCAAGCAGATGATCAAGGATGATGTGGCAAGCAATGTGGGGCCCACCTCGAGTCAAAGTTTCAGCAGCCAGTCAAAGTCAAAGAAAGTCAACTCAAAGTCAAAGTCAAAGCAAGTTGAAGTCATGAGGCAATGAAATTTTGGTTTATTTATTAGGTTAAAAAATTATCATTTGAATCATAATGTAAATGTTTAAAAGGAATTAAGTGGCATAAGGGACCCACACTCAGCCATATGAAATTACTCACATGCCAAAAGAAAAATCCGTACGCATTCACTCAGCAAATAAGAAAATTGCTGTACGCACATCGTATGACCAGTCAAACAGTTGTTGGGCAGTCTACTTGGCAATAACAGGTCAGCGAAAGTAAATAAACGTGGGCAGCTACCTCCACGCAATTAAAATGGGTAGTCCATAGAGTATTTAACGCAGATTTAAAAGTGGCCAGCACTTCACACATGTTCAGCACACCAACGATATACGCAAAGCAGCTAATACGTGGGCCATCAACAGTATTTAACGCAGATTTCTGAGCAGTCAACGTTGGGCAGTTAAAGGCATACACGCTGATTTGGAGAGCACACGTAGGCAGCTACAACAGTTTGCACATGATTTACGTACAACAATTTATGTGGCAGCCAACTCAGCATTATAGCACAGTAGTTCATTGGCAGCCAGTTTACAAGTAATTAAGACAGCAGTTTAACGTGGTAATACTCAGCAGTAAAACAACAGTTCACGTACAGTGCCACAAATTTACGCTCAGCAAATCAGCAACAGTTAAGGGATCATGAACAGCAGTTCAACCAGTAGTTTATCAGCAGTTCATGGGCAGCCAACAAACACATAGCAGCCACTTGGAAATTCATTCTTCACATTGGGATTGTCATCAAGCCACTTGTCATTTCATTTCTTCATTGGGATCTTCACCTGATTGCCATTTGTCACTGGAATTTGCCTTGGGATCTCCTCCCATTTGCCTATTTATATGAGCCTTGGGCTCTTATTGTACATCATAGAACGAGCTATTGGGCTAGCGGAGACTCTGCCGGATTTTGTACTCAGCATTTACATTAATAAATAAAAGTCTTTGGGGTTACCAGCTTCTCTTGTGGTGCATGCCTTGGTACATGAGGTATACTTGTGTCGTTTAATATTCATGTGACTTTCATTTGCTATCTAGTTGTTTTTTCATTTTGCCTGAAGGCACTATTGTCTAAGGAGGAGAGATTTGCAGCTACCTCAAATCTCTTCTGGGCTTGGTATATCTTGTACACTTGTTGTAGCTTGTCCATTCTCGATTGAATGACAAGCTCAACTTGGTCTCTATATGCCAAGTCTCTTTTTGCTCTAACAATTTGTTTGCAAGTGTTTTCTGTGTTTTCAAGCGACAGGTTTGCCAACTCTGTTGGAGGGCGAGGACTTCTTCGGCGGGAATAGTCACCTCCAAGGACACCAAGGGTCCACATGCTGTTCAAGCCATCAAGCTCTTAAGACATCAAAAAGAGATTTACTCAAGAGGGAAGTAATCTTGATCCCTTAGCTTAGTTTCTATTTTGAAAAGTCAAAACAAATTTTCTCTTTTCATTTAAAAGCATTCGTTTCCATTCTGAGCATAAAAAGAAATACAAACAAAAATATTTTCATTTCTGAAATAGCAACGTTTTTAAGGCACTGGTCATTTGTGTGTTTCCTGTTTATCGTACGGTTAATGGCTATTGCTTATATTACGTTTTGATTTTAGATCTCAGATTGGCAGTCTTATTTAACTCAAATAATTCTCCTAGAACTTTACATCTTAGCTTTTAGCTTAACTTTCCATTTAGGGACCACCCCCGTTAGCTAACCTAGGAGATAGCTAAAACGGAGAGAGTTGGGATCAGTGTGACAGCCCCTTCTCTGAGTTCCCTGCCACCAACCACACCTTGTGGGGTTGAAGGCTTTTCTCGCTAACTGTGTAGGTAGGTGCGGGCGGCAGGGTCAACACGCCGAATTTTCACTTTGTCAGATTTTGACAAATTTTATATGGTTTCAGCACTTCTCAACGCCACAAACGCAATGGCGTTGTTCGTTTCCCCATCAGGTTTCTGCATTTTTTGGCCATTTTTCAATATGGAGGTGGAACCATGACAGCTGTAGAAACAGGGAGCGAAACCATGATCCTTGAAATTTTCCCGAGGAGGTAATTTTTCTCCATGTCGGAATATAGTCAAGTTTACAGTCGTTTTTCATGGTTTTCCGCAGGGATCGCAATGCCGAGGTCAGATTCGCCTTTTGAGTTGCAGATTTCCAGTCCACCCATGGAGCAGAATCTTTGAGGAATCTAGGGGGAATCTAAAAGATTCCTTGAGCCCCAGATTCTCAATTTCTCAGAATTCAAAAATTTAACAGTCGATTTTTCACTATTCGACGCCACAAATCTAATGGTGCGTTCAGATTTTTCATTCGCTCATTTCATTTTACAGCGACTTTTCTAGGTGGAGTGCAGGTGTCAACATTCATGTGCGAGTAGTCATTTCCATGCGATTGATGCCGTGAGATCGATGGTCCGAACAACTTCAGTAGTTTGACATGCTTCTTCAGATGGCCCTGGATGTGAGGTATATGCAGTGTGTACATGTACTTCTTTTGCCATGCATTGTGCTGCACAGATCCCTGTTTGATGTTTGATGTAGGATCTTGTTTTCGTACTCCTTTTCATGATTCCTGCCTGATGTGATGCAGAATCATTTGTGATGTACTTGTTGTCGTGATTCGTCATGTTTTGTTTGAGATCCCTTTGTTGTTATGTTGATGGGATACTCATGTTGTCGCCATGTACGTTTGCATCGAAATCCCTTTATGCCATGTCGGCGGGATGATCATCATGCATGAATTTTATGTCATACTAATAGGAGTCCTTTTGACTGAGAGTTCTTGCAGTGGAACATCTCTTGGAGCCACTCCTGCGTGAGGGCATTTCCCTTGTATGATAGCGACATCACCTCTATGTACATCATCACTATTGACAGCACTTAATGCAGCGGCCTACACCATCTGGACACCGGGCCCGAAGACGTAGTCCCTCCTGGACAAACTTCGTTATCAACAGCTTACATTTTTATGTTGTTGATGATTGTCATGTTCCTCTTCTTTCAGCATGCACAGGTATTCATTTATGTTTCTTTTAAAAATGCAATTTAACACATCACGAAACTAAAAGGTCTTGGAAAGGTCCTTCGTCACACCCGGACCCGGATCAGAGGACGAGCAGATACCCTTGGTGCCAACCATTGGAGTGGAGCAGAAACATATGCAGGCACTCTCCAAGGAGGCAGTGTTTGCAGACACTTGTCCTCAGGAGACGTTGGAGATTGATCGGATAGTTGGGCAGGAGGATAATAGATGGCAGGAGTTGTTGGAAATGGTGGTGCATCCATCTTTACGCTGGCCCATTGATGAGGTGCGGGCAGATGCACAGGCAGCTGGTAGAGCCGCAAGGCATTCAAGGAGCAGCCCTCTTCAGGAGTACATAGATAGGGCTTATAGCACAGTTTGGCCACTTGTACCCATTACAGGGAGAGAGGCAGGACTTTCTTGATGGATATTGCTGACCAACCAGATAGGGCAGCATGAGCTGAGCATGGACCAACATCGGCATATTAGACTTGTTCCTTACACAGGAGTCCATGATCTGGATTGGTGGGAGATCATCAGTTGGTATCCTATTGATGGAGTATCATTCTTAGTCGGGAGCAGTGTACTGCAAGACCCTTAGAGGTGGGGGATATTACATGCTCCAGTCGGTAGCAGAATCTGGGTTGGTCACTCATCAGTATCTCAGCACATCATCAGTATGGTGAGACTGACCTTGGGGTATGCAAAGGATTGGATTGCTGAGAGGTGATGAGCTGGTACACAGTTTGTGGGGCAACATTCACAGCAGGAGCCATGGAGCATTAATGCTCCTTCACAGTAGCATTGGGATCAAGGTGGATCTACTAGCAGCAGGTGGAGTCAGAGATGGACATGGGATCCAGGTATTAGAGGATCCAGTCATGTTTTGATAGCTTGGAGACGTGACGTCAACTAGTGGTTCGTATGGGATCGAGGCATTGGGTCTCAGTGGCATTGGGCCACCAGATTGGTCCACATATTTGGATTGCTTGAGGGCAAGCAATCTTGGGGTGGGAGGACTGTCATGTTCCCATTTTTATTCTTCTTCATAGTACAACTAGGGTGGATTTCCAAGATAGGGGATGGCCAGGTCAGTGGAGCAAGTTTATGTCATCAGGGCTCCCGATGGAGTTTAGAAGAGTTTTTATGGGATTTGATGGCATTTGCTTGGCATATTCCATCATCAACACAGTTTATCTTTTGTTCCATTACATTTTGACAACTTTCAAAAATCAACATTATTATTGGGCATAACTTAATTAATTATGCTCGAGGTGGCATTCCGGGGAGATTAATTGATGGAACACCTCAGTGTAATAGCTCGTTGGAACCGAAATGAGAAGATCTACATGATGGGACTTTTGGATGTGAGTTTCAGTGACGTGAGGAGACGTGGCGGCCAATTTACCCTTTTCCAGCATTAAAAAGAATATTTTAATGAAAATAAAAAAGGGAAAAGTGCTCCATGATTAAAATAATAATAAAATAGAAGGTTCTAGAGGGGTCTATCAAATCTATAAAAGAGGAGGACGAGGCCATTGGAGGACATCTTGGAGTTGATATTGTTTCTTGTATGTGAGGTCAAGAACGTGGTTCTCTACTCCATTGGTAGTCCCAAGACAAAAAGCCTCGGGTGATATAGAGAGATTGGGCGAGCACCCATCTCCCCTTGGTGGATTCATTCAAAATCCACTGGTGTAGTGATTGATTTCATGTTCAGTTGTATGCCGGTGTCAGTATTATTGTATATCTTGGAGGGCCATTCCCCAACTATTGTATTAGCATATATTTCTATAATAAAGCTGGATTTTGTTGTTTCATGTCTCATTGTTCCTCATGTGGTGATCTTTTAATGAGATTTTGTGTAATTTATGGATTTATGCTCTGGGTTTTACATGACCATCTTCTGGTAAATGCATGATAATTTTATTTGAAGTGCATGTTCCAAATTTTCTTAATTTGGAACACTACACTCTCTGAGCTGCTCTAAGTCTTCTCTGCTTTGCACTCTCCAGATCTGGAGAACTCTCCTCTGGACTACTATCCTTGCTCCTCACTGCAAGAAGATCACTCGATCTCACTCCAACAACTCAATGCTGCTACTCTTGAAAAATTTGATCTATGATCTCTCATTCGATGTGTCCCCGAAGTGCCCATCGAACTCTTTCTTATAATCTCTCGTTGGAGCTCCAACGATCAAGATTAAAACTTAATCAAGAGCTAAGATTAACTGGGAGTTGATCCTCGTCTTCTTCTAGAAGATTCACACTTGATCTAATTAATACCTTTTAATTAACCAAATTTCCTAAGTTTAGACTTAGGGAATCATTTTAAAAGTTAATTATTTTAAGTAAACCATCTCTAGGTGGAATTTTCCAAACGATTTCTGGGTATTGGAGAATGCATGTGTCTTAGCCTCTCTGCAAAATCTCAAGGCAAGAGCACATCCAATGCTACATGAATCAATAGGATCATCCACATAAACGGATCCTTCAAATCTGGAAACAGATACCATGTTACTAAAACGGATCTTGTGCCAACTAGTCATCACATGCTGGATCCCAAGCAAATACATTAGAGTTTTTGGTTTATTTTTTATTTATTTAAGGATATTTGCCACCTGTTAGAAACCTTAAAAACTAAATATTCTATTGAGATTTTTAGTTAGATTACTTATTATTAATTTGTAGGCTGTATAGTTGTATAAGTAAGTTATTAATTACCTATAGGCTGTATTGTATAGCACATGGTAATACTAGCAGGAAAGGTCTAACGCAAAAAAAAAAAAAATTAATTTTATTTTTGATAATGCTAACATGAAATCTTTGAGACAGTATATAGATAGTAATGTATAGTGTATGAAGGATGACTATACTGTTAATAATTTAATTAGATCAATCCCATCCAACTTTAGGTGAAGAGTCCTCTTATAACAATATGATACATAGACTCTAGCATGTTCTCAAACAGTGTACAATATTTATTTACCATTGTAACCAGATGGAAAGTTTTAGATTTCTAAGGCAAATTTCAGGGAAGATGACAGGTTGATCGAGATGTAGAGTTGAAATATTCAAATGATAAGCATGTAGACTCATTTTTGGACATGTAGTTAGACCTACTCTACATCATCATATCAATAGAATGATCATTGATGGGACACTAAATTTTGTATTTACAATTATCCTTTCTGTATAAAGCATGATGCATCATGATTCCAATCTTCAAATTTACAAATTATATAATGATTTCAGTTCTATTGTTGTGATTCATGAATGGTTTTTATTTTTAACGCTAAATATGTTTTTTTAAATTAAAAAAAAATATTATTGTATTTCTTGTACGTGGCGTTTCCCCACCGTACCTGGATCCTGGCTTTTCAAAAATCTGGTGGAGCCGTATCTGGATCAGTATCTGTTTCTGTTCCTGGTAACTAATATGTCATTGATTACAGCCATACTGTATACTGATTAACAGTTGTACTATATATTGGAAACAGTGGTACTATACACTAATAACAAGATAGCTGTTGTACTATGCATATTTAATGAGATCAATAGCACACATTAGATGGCAGTTGCATCTCTCATTAATTGTATAGTACCATTAGTTAAATGAAATGTTATCAGAACAGGAACTGGAACTCGCTGGGGGTCAGACTGTTACCGGTGTTTTATCAGTCGGGACTGATTGAGGGTCAGACTGGATCCAGACCAGAGCTGGCTGGCAGAACTAGTTTACATAAAATATGAAAGTTTTAACTAAAAATAAATGTTCATGCACATAAATGTAATCCAACCCATTAGACACAAAATATGCAAAGTTTGCTCATGTATATTTACTATATAGTGTGTAAGAGTGAATATAACAAAATGACACCGAGTGTGATACATATATGAAACAAAATGCTCTAAATGGCCCCAAGAGTCCTAAAACCATCATGCTACAGAATTTTTTGGGTTGGATAGCTGTTGAATTATTTATTGGTAGACTATGCACCTCAGCATGACCAAGGGGTTCGAGGGTGTTGTTACACCTAATATTGTATGAGGCTTCACATTGTGATTTTCATCACATAGGTGGAGATTTGCAGCTAGTATCTTGGAGCATTGTAGTGATATGGGGTGATATATCTCTATGAATATCTTGGCCCCAATGAAGTGATAAACTGCTCATCACTAAAAGGGGTTTATAGCTCATTACTATATGATAATGAATGAAGTTTGTTAAACAAGCTATGTACAGAGAAGAAAAAGACGAATATGGGGCGACGAAAAAAAAAGGTGTGGAAGGTAACTCAAGCAAGTTAAGCGCTCCCTCTACAAAGGCACTCATGGACAATGGTTTGATATAACACAGCATAAGACTATGACAACATTTATGAAGTAAACCCCAATCCATAACACCCATCACATACACCTATATTTTGAAAGAGTTGTATTGGGATTTGTTCTTGTCCTTAGGGTTGAAAGCATCTAATAGGGCGATGTGATAACCCTCACATACATAAGCATGGTAACTTGCGTACAATCATAAGGTAGTAAGACATTTGATGATGATGCTTGTGTGAAGTACTTTGATGGCTTGAACATTGAATATAGTCCCACTCTAATACTATTATGGTTCTTGCACCCATGGTGTTCGTCTCACTTGATTCTTTGAGTATGTTCCAAATACAACTTGTTGCCGCAAAATCTAATAGGTCTTGGAGAGGGAAATCCTACAAGGTATAAACTAGACTAAGAAGCAACAATGGGGTAGTGGCCACTATCACCATGGCCAAAACCCCTTGCTCTTTACGGACTTTCATTGATGGGAGGAGTCTCGGTAGGAAAGAGATCACTTATGATAGGTATTCTAGGATTAATGTGTGGAATGATCTCGCTAGGAGGTATTTGAGAAAGAGACAATTTTGGTTCAAAGCTTCCCAAGGAAGCAATTCGCTTTCTATGAAGAGACCTAGAAATAAGGGCACGAGACCTAGGGTTTGATAGATTAGATGAGTGTTGGAGTAACTCAAGGTCAAGGAAAAGGAGAAAAGGTTTCTTACAATGAATGTTAGCTAAGCCAAAGCTCATAAAACCTTCAATGAAGTCCTTAAGTTGAGGGATGAAAAACTAGGGTTTCCCTCTTAGGGAAAACACCTAGGGCAAGAGAATTTATGGATAAAATTGAAGTGGATGTCCACCGAATTGATAGGTTTTGTGGCAAACACTGTCCTCTTGATGTTTAGGCTCTCCAACCACCAAAATACCTCTTCCCTAGAATTTTTCCATAAGCTCTAGTTCTCTACCCTAGCCTTGAAAGGACTAAATTTTAGAGACAAGAAAAATAGATTAAAGCAATGTTATCAAAACCAAACTGATCATCGAACCGGTAGACCCCTTAGACCAAGAACCAGTAAGAATAAGATGGAAACTAGTAAAAAACTTGGTCAACCAAAACCACATAAAATATTCAAATTTTAAAGAATACCACATATATTCATGTGCATTCATATGAATCCAAACTATTTATACACAAATAAGCAAAAGTTCTCACTTATAGAGCATGTAATGTAGAAAATCCACGAAATTCTGATGCGCTAATATGAGCAATATAAAATAAATTTTCTTCTCCCATAAACAGATAATTTCTCTACTAGATGCAGTAGAATAGGAACATAAATAAAGCACAGTCACACAATTCAAAAACATGGAATTGTCTAGGGAACCCAACAAGGAAAACCTACTGCTTAATCAGAATTTTATTGATATAAAAAACTGAGCAATTGATCTATTACAAAATACAACTATTTCAATTTGAAAGACACATTTGCCTTTCGTGCTTGATCTAAGCTTGAAACCTTTGCAAGATTGTTGATCTTTGTTTCCCTCTACCAACTTGTGCACAAGCTTCTCTTGCACACTCTTCCTCTCACAAGCTCCATGCACAAACTCATGCTTCCTATTGCTTGGTCTCACCAACTTCTGCTCACCAAAACAATGATTAAACTTATGTCTTTGTTCCTCCTTTTAAAGGAAATTCGAATGGTTAAAATTAATGAGTTTTCTAATTAAGGAATGATTTTGTGTTTGATTGAGTTAGCATGAGTTAATTGCTCATGCAACTCGTCCAATTTCAAGTCAACCACTTGAAACTCAATCACTTGTGTTTTTCCTCAATCAACTCACACTACAAAATCAAGAACATGACTTTCAATTTTAACACATCAGTTAACTGCATCCTAACTCATCCTAATTTTTAGGGAATGATTCCTAAATTATAGGAACTCGTCCTAAATTATAGGGAATCTCCTAATTTTTAGGAAGCCAAGTCATGCACAAGAAGGAACTCATTTTGGCTCTTGTTGCACTCATTTTTTCAAAGTTCCGAGGAAGCAGATGTACCATATTTTTCTTCAAAGGATCAAGATCTTCAGCCATCAGTATCATGTGTCATTGTAAACTCATTCTACAAGTTATGTAATGTAAATGATGCTAGTAAGACCATGAATGTATGTAACAACCTAGGTAATTTTGGCGATAATTTCATCCAAGGAGGTTTTTCGTCTCACTGACTCATCTGTGTTTCTAAACACGGATGGTCGGCATAATTTTTCCCTCCAACCTCACCCCAAAACTAGGGTGGAATTCTTCATCAAAGTCTTAGGTGAGTCCTAGTGTTCTAGTCGAGTCTTATGTAAAAGTGATTTGAGAATAATTTAAGCTATTTGGCTAAATTATTTTATTACAAATCACGTGGCCTACTAGCTCATATTGTGTTGCAGATTGGGTATGTTTTGTGAGGGTCTAAGCCGAATGGGTATTCCCCCTTTGCAGGTTGAAATTGTAAATCTTATGTAAAAAAATATTTTAATGCATAGTCCCTCATATTTAAACACCATGTTTGAAATATTAGAGGGTGGAAAAAATATTTAATCCCCTCATGTGTTAATTAATTAAATTTTTTGGCAAAATTAAATTAAAATCCTAAGCCAAAAATTTAATTAATTAAAATCAAATTAAAATGTCTTAGGAAAATTAAATTCTCCAACCGAAAAATTCATCGGTCTTAAAAGAATTAATTTTTGGAAGTCCTCCACCAAGGGAATATTGGATATTTCAAGAAAAATTGGACCCCTGAGCCTTGGTGGTTAAGTCAAAGTCAAATTTTTGATGAAATTAGCTCAAAATAATTAATTTTGAGCTAATTAAATTGGAATTAAATGATAAATTCGAAAATTCTTCAAAAATAAAAATTCTATGGCTAAGATTAAAAGATGATTGAGTATTTTTCGATGGCCAAGATTATTTTGACAAGGATCAAGGAAACTAGCCGTTATTTTTCACTTGGAGGATTTATCTACAAATTAGAGTCATTCGAGTCTTTAGCCATCTGATTTCTGGCTAAGAAATTGATGCTGAAGCATTTGTGTAAACTATTGTCCTGCTGGGAACTATTCATAATAAAGACTTTGGGGTGCGACTCAAAGTGTCCATGTTCATTGATTTGTGGTATGCACTAACTACGAGCTTTCCTATGTTGTGCTAATATATGATTATTTTGAGATAAATACATAGCGTTTGTAGGTACTTCAATCCTTGGTCTCCAAGTTCACAAACTGTGGGCAAGGATCATTTTCCTTAGATCCTAAATATTTATGTGGTGGATTAAATCTTCGCTAAGGCTATAGTGTGCATGGGGTTTCTGAAGCATTTTTAGCAATTTATCTTAGAAAATAGCCATAAAAGATATTTTTCTCAAAAATTTAATTTTTTGTAACCCTTGTATCTTTGTCTATTTGTAAAATTATTTGCTAACTGGGTTTGGGGTTTTAAGATTTTGTATGTATCCGGGGTTTTTGGGTGTTTGTAATTTCATTTTTGCAAGAAAATCTTCAACCAGATCTGAAGAATTTCAAGGGTTTCAAGGGCTTCAACTCTTGGAATATTTTCGTGATGGTTTACAGAGGTGGATCTAAGCCTTTGAAGGCAAGATCCACCATATTTTTCCTCTCCAAGCTCAACATTCAATCCCAAAGAGAAGGTATCAACCCTCAGGAGAAAAATTCGTGGCATTTTTACACATTCCCAAGATCTGAAGAAAAAATAAGGTTTCAGCAAGGGTTTGAATAAATTTTCTAGTCCTATAGGCCTAACATGGCCCCCTCTTCTCTCTTGGCCATGGATTTTTCCCTCTCCAAGTCAATTGTTGGCCTAATCTGGCCTTGATCTCTTGGTCATGACCCCTTCTAGCCCTCTCCCTGTTGAAGTTTCTAAGTTTATTTTGTTTAGAAACCCTTCATGCACTTTTTCTGATTTATTCCTACCTACTTGTTATTTTTCTTTAACAAGTTATTTACAAAGTAAACACTGAAAATAAACACCAGTGCATGCTCAACATATTACAGATCAGCAACTAAAAGAAACAAGAACAAACACACCACATGACACCATTATTTTTGGACTAATGTCTCCGAAAAAACCCAATGTGGGAAAACCGGTGCAGCTATCTGAGGGTTTTCTTATTAAGCAATATCAGAGTACAATCTGGGTTCCGAAACTAGCCTACCCAACAAAGAATTTCCTTAGCAGCTATACCTCACAGTTTGAGAGAAATCTCCTGGCTGAAACCTCGGAAAATCCTTCCGACACCTCCTCAACACAAAACTGCTCTGCAACCCCAACGTCTACCCAATCTGGACTGCGTCAGCCCCTCTTTGTCTCACGTTGGCCCTGCGTCAGCCCCAAAAGGCCCTGCGTCAGCTCTGGGAGCCTCTGCATCAGTTACAGTGGCCCCTCTAGTGCTCTGTGCAACACTTGGCTGTCTTTGCGTGGCCCTGCGTGAGCCCTTATTGGCTCTGCGTCACCCTATTTGGCTGCTGCGCTGCTCTCCTGGCACAATTTTTGCCTTCTCTATTTCTCTGTACTCAATGCCCCTCAGCTTCTCTCTCAATCACTGATTCTATCTCTCTTAGCAAACCCCGCTCTAGAGAATAGAATGACTGATCACTCTGGTGTATTCTCTAAGTGACCCTCAACCCTCCTCTTATACTTTTCCTGTTGACATATCAACAGTCGAGATTAAGTCCCTAATCAATGGCTAAGATTAGATCTGACTTGATCCATGTCTTTTGGACCACTCTAACACAAATTCATATTAATACACATTAATATTTTATTTTCCCTAAGTTTAGACTTAGGGACTCCATTAAAAACATTAATTATTTAATATCTCCTGATCTGTATAGAATCTGCCCAAACCCTTTCTGGGTATTGGAGATCTCATGTGCCCCAACCTCTCCACCAAATTTTGTGGCTAAAGCACATCCGATGCTACCCAAATCAACACTCCCTCTTAGCGGCGATTGTGCTCTAGCAATACTCCTCACTGAGTATTACTCTAATCATCCGGCATCGGTACTTGTGTTGATGCTAGGCCTTCCTGCCCAACATCCTCTATACTGCTGCCTCCTGTATTGTTGCCCATGGCTTTGCCATTGCCACTGCTGCATCTGTACGACAGCTCCCTCTGCATCTGTGTTGATGCTGGTCCTTTCTCCCAGCACTGCATCCGCACTGCACCTCCTCTCATCATGCTGCATCGTGCTGCCTACTACTGCACTGCAACTCAGTTACTGAGAAGTAAGTAATTGATCTCCCAACTGACCTCCCTGTTGAGCTAGAGACACCCACTGATGTTGAAGCTCCCTCTGCCACTGACAAGTGCTCCCTCTCTGACCTTTGCGCTGCTGTGACAACTCCCTGCATCTCACACCCTTGCACACCTCTCTGTGCCTTCCTGCGTTGGTGCAACACTCCTGTGCCTCTCGCAATGTTGCAGCCTGCTAGCTCTGTGCTGTCTCGGGACTCCTGCACTGTAGCTCTCTCTGCCGCTCCATCTGCATCCGTCTCTACCCACCCAGCCAGTCATGCTACTCCTCGTCGGGGCTCCTGTAGCAATGTCTAATCCAAGAGGTTGGGTACCTCGAGGATCTTGCCCCTCATCGCCTGTAGTCCGCCTGACTACAGGTCAATGTCTCCCCACTTCTTCTCAAGTGGTGCGTGTGCACTCATGGCACATAGAACAGACAAGATCCTGGCCTTCCAGAGGACAAAGTTGGATGCCCTGTCCAATCTATCCTAGTATCTTACTCCGTGTAGTGCCATGATGCTCTTCTACTTCCCTCCTGGAAGTTCTCTGTTCGACTCCTCTGAGTCTCTACTTCCCATCTGGAAGTTTTCTTCTGGACTCCCTCTGAGTGCTAATTTCCCTCTTGGAAATCCTTCTATCGCTTGTCGAGATGCACCCTACTCTGATCGTCTTGTGCAACCGCACCACTGATCTAGGTTCCTCGGTTAGAAACCCTCGGTGCAACTCCTTGGCCTTGCTCTGTCAGATACTGTTCTGACTACAGTACCTCACCAAGTCCATTCTGCAATATTCTCGCAGCCTTCTAAAGCCCAACAACCTGAAGGTGAGAGCTCCTAGGCTCTACGCAATCCCGACACTGAAACGTGGCCTCCTCAACCAACTGCGTCAACCCTCTCAGCTACTACGTGGCTCTGCATGAGGCTTCTCTTGCCTTCCTTCGCCTTTGTGCTGCCTCTTCCCGGCTCACCCTTGATGACGCAGGCACTACATCACCCTTCCTTGTTGCTGCTCCGCTAGAAATAGCTTTTGTCACCTCGGGATAGTTGTTTTCTGCTACTATTGCTCCGCTCAGCTAATGTCCTTTAGTCCTCCTGTGATTTGCAATCACGCTCTCCATCAATGGTGGGGAATGGACCCCAAATAACATTTAACTAATTTAGAAAACACCTTGGAGTCCCCAACACTCAGCTAACAATTAATTAAAAAAAAAAAAATGAAAAATCACAATTTTTTTGGGGTTACAAGCCGCATTCATTGACTCAGCCGAGTTATTGCAGAACCGGCCGGGTTGACCAAGTCATGACTGACTTGGCCGAGTCATGCAATAACTCGGCCAAGTCAGTCATGACTCGGCCTCCCGTTCCGTTTTTTCTGCCGGGTCACAAAAAATCCCAACAACTTAGATCAACTTGGTCGTTTCGGATTCAATTCGGCCGTTTTTTAAAACATTAGCGTCAGCCCCAGGAAGCCCTGTGTCAGCTCTGGGAGCCTCTGCATCAGTTACGCTAGCCCCTCTGATGCTCTGCACAACACTTGGCTACCTATCCATGGCCCTGCGTGAGCCCTTACTGGCTCTGCGTCACCCTTTTTGGCTGTTGTGCTGCTCTCCCGGACAATCTCTGCCTTCACTGTTTCTCTGTACTCAATGCCCCTCAGTTGCTCTCCCGATCATTGATTCTATCTCTCTTAGCAAACCCCATTCTAGAGAATAGAATGACTACTCACTCTGGTGTATTCTCCAAGTGACTCTCAAGCCTCCTCTTATACTTTTCCTGTTGACATATCAACGGCCGAGATTAAGTCCTTAATCAATGGCTAAGATTAGATATGGTTTGATCCATGTCTTTTGGACCACTCTAACACAAATTCATATTAATACACATTAATATTTTATTTTCCCTAAGTTTAGACTCCATTAAAAATATTAATTATTTGAATATCTCCTGATCTGTTTAGAATCTGCCCAAACCCTTTCTGGGTATTGGAGATCTCATGTGCCCCAACCTCTCCACCAAAATTCCTGGCTAGAGCACATCCGATGCTACCCCAAATCAACACTCCCTACCTATGCTGGCCCTCATTCTCCTTCTATTTCCCTATCGCAGGCCTTCCTTCTCCTTATCCTCATTACCGCAACCCCTCTTTACACTTTTCCTTAGGTGCCGCAGGCCTGGACAGACCTCATCCCCTCACGGCACCCCTCATTTTCTGCCTTACCCTCCTCCTTGCCTTCCGCTCCTCTCCTCTATTCCCTGTGGCAACCCTTACCTCCTTTCCCCAAGCCTACCACAGCCTCCTCCTTCCTTGCCCCTCCTTCCAACTCTTTCGCCTTTTTCCATGACCTCGTCTCCCTGCTCCTCCCTTTTCCATTGTCTTTCCGTCTTTCACAACACTTCCCTTCCTCTGTTGCCTGATGGCAGCCCTCCTATCCTCTGTCATCAAGCCTTTGAGGCTTTAGCTCCCCTGCTGCTACTCCTTGTCCTATGCCGCAGACCCTTTAGGGTCTTTCCCTACCTAAGTCGCAGCCCTCTAAGGCTCAATGTCCACTCCCCTAGCCTCACATTTACCCTCATTGACATTCTCTGTTATTGTTGGCATTTATTTAATTTTCGGAGGTAAACCTTTGAGTGCGTTGCAGAAGTTTGGAGTTGAAGTGCCATGCTTGCAGGTGGTCCAAAACTTTGAAATAATTGTGAACAAGTGTGATCATGAACATCAAGGCCTAGGGCCTCAATGGTTTGTTTTCTAGCTTTTTCTCCTCACTGCTCTGTCACATCCATTCGAAAATTACATTGACAGTAGTATAAGAATTGTTTTAATGCCCTAAAATCACCTAACTAACTACCTAGGAAAATTCAACAATATGCTTTGGTAGTCATTTGTTGGAATATTTTATGAGGATTTCTAACTGTCATAAAGTTTTCTGAAGTCTGAACATAACAGTGGCCAAATTGCATTTAAAAGATACTAAAAGTTCATATTGGCGAGCTTGGTTTCACATTGTCCATTCTTTCATCAAAGAAGCTATAAAACTGAAGTGATCTCACTGTTGTCCTCTATGTTGAATATCATTACTGCTAGCATAAGGATTGCCAATTCTAAATGATGTATTGTTGAAAGAGATTGGTGTTAAGATAAATTGTCACATTGTTTCTCAGGCACTTGTCTGAATCCTAATTGTTTCACTCACATGAGCTCACTCTCTAAAGCACTCTAGTCTCAGGTCGCATTACATTGAATGGTTTAATTTATCACTTTTCTCTAGGAGATCTACTCATTTTGGGCATTTAAGGAATTTGCTTAATCTAATTCCTAATTGTCTGAAAGATCATTTCTGATCTTATATCATCAGATAATCATCTTAAGTGCATAAGCCATCTTGTCCTCTTTTACCATCATCGGTTGAGCATCTTATAATTTAGTCTTGAGTACTCAGGTAATTGTTTTGAAGAGATCTCTTGTTCATTTTTTATACTTGATAACTCAACACATTCTCTTGTGGTTAAGGATTGTCTTCAATTGATAAGTACTTATCATCACAATTAAATAATCAAGCCATAACTAAAGTACTTAACACAAACAATCTTAACATAAGAATCATTCACATCCTTTACATAAGCACCTAAGTAGCAGTTGTCCATCCAGTTACCTGGCATCTAATTTGTAAATAAGCGAGAGTTTGACTCCATAAGGCAATGGTCTCAATAGTGAATCCAATCTTGTATCTTGCTTAAATTAACCAAGTAGCTAGGCCACTCCACTTTGTCTTCCGAACAAGTTGGTTCCCAACTTGTTTCCCATCACCTCATTTCCATAAGGACTAGCCCCCATAGTCTGTTGTTGGGAGACAATTAGAATGGAGTGGTCGGGGATCAAAGTGACAACTCTCGTCATGAGTGGTTGTTGCGGTGCCTATACAATCTGGGGGACAACATTTTTTGGCGCCGTTGTCGGGGACCATTTTTTTGGACCTTGGTGTTGATGACATTCTCATTGATCCTCATAATCTTTTAATCCATTTTCATCGTCTTAATGCGTCAAGCACCACATTTATTGATGCTTTTATATCTCACTAATCTTCTCATCGCCTTGTTCACTTCTCTATTTGCACCTTAGCAGTTGGACATTTGGGTTATTTTCCTGTTTGGGTGGTGACTCCACTAATGCATCCATTCAGAAAATCTTACTGGTAGCTTGGTTAACCCCGTTCTCTGGGCTCGGTTAAACAAATTATAATGTAGTAAGCATTCAAATTTTTCTCAGACAGGAGGCCCTCCCTAATCTCCGTCTGCTTCTTCTTGACTAACTTTTCATCTTCTGCATTTTGGATTTTCGAGTTAGATTCATGTTCAAGTGGCGACTCCACTTCTTCCATTTTCTACAAGAATTTCTACTAGAAGCCTTCTTCTTGTAGACTTCTTGCTTATCTTGGACATGGACCTCTCGCTGATATCCATTTGCTCTCAAGTAAGCAAGTCATCATGAATGACTTGCTTGCCGCTTGTAATTTTACCAACATTCACATTTATCCCCATGACATTCCAGAGAAAGCCATTGATAATTTACCTTCTTTCCAAGGCAGTGGTGCAATTAATGCTAATGATCATCTCAAGAAATTTAATCTTTGTGTGGCTAAGTGGTGCAACAATACTAACTATAATCATGAAGACATTATGATGCAACTCTTTGTCTTTTCCTTGGAAGGTAATGCTATGGATTGGTTTCATGATTTTCCTAATAATTCTTTTGATTCCCTGCAAGCTATAATCAAGGCCTTTATTAATGAATATGGAGATAAGAAGGATGAAAAGGGTTTACTTCGCGCTATTTACAGTATGAAAAAGAATGAAGATGAGATTGTTAAAGAATTTAATAGGAGGTTCAATGGCATTATAAGAGAATTCTCTCAAGATTACAGGCCTCCTGACAAACTTTTGTTAGACCATTACATTGATGCATTTAACGCTGACACTTCTTACGAATTGATGTGCGGGAAGCCTGCTAATGTAAAGGTTGCTTAGATTTTAGCTGAGGAGTTAGAAAATGACAAGAAAGCATCCGAGAAGTTTGGGATTCCAGGTATTAAAGAAGAGGAAAGTGATCATGTTAAAGAACTAGCTCAAAGCATTAAAAGTATGCAAGTTGAGCATAAAAATCAAGTCACTGTCATGCAAAATTACCTGATTAATATGAAAGAGTCTCAAGATCATGAGCTGTAGGATAATAATGATCAATCTTGTCCATATTGCAATACTTGTAAAAATTTTCATAATGAATTCACTTGTGCTTTTGCAAGAGGAATCCTGGGTAGTGGCATTGCAGGGACAAGTGGCCAAATTAACAATATTATTGAAGAGTCACGTTGCATGTCTATGGAAGATCATGATAAACACCTTGTTAAGGAATTAACTCAAGTGATCAAAGACATGCAAGCTAGTCAAGCGAGATTAATAGTAGATCATGCCAGAGAAATGTGTTCCATGGAGAACAGGTTGCAGGCAATGGAAATTACTCAGCATAATCAAAGGAGCAGTTTTCAAAACATTATAGAGACCATGAAGGATGTTACACACAACAAATAAGAACCATGGAAGAAAGGAAATTATAGGTATTCAATGACATGGAGGTCAATTACTCTGACAAAATAAAGACCATGAAGCACAATCACACATAGGAAATGAAAGCCTTGGAAGCTAAGCATTCCACTCTTCAAGAAAAATTTGTGGAGACAAAAATCGATCAAGCAAAATTAATAGTAGGAAAAGCCAAGGAAATGTGTTCCGTGCAAAGGAGGTTGGAAGAAATGGATACAAAAGGTAGAAAGGTTGCAGGTGCAGAAATTTCAATGTAGATCAGATGATGAGAGAAACAAAGAAATTTCGACAGACCATAAGCTTCCCAGTTCACCAGAATGATTGTCATCTCACTGCAAAGAGGTCTCTTGTCCCATTAGAAATAGGTTGACTGGAAATGCCATGATTCGAAAAGAAATTGATCAAACTTATGTGTCACCTTTGACAGAGTATATTCAGAATAAGGTTGGGCATTCAGGCTTTTCAGATCTTTCGTCTGAGTATACTGAAGACAAGAAATTTACAGTGGTCTCATTATTGACATCACAACCCATTGGGAAGAATAGTAAAAGCCAGAGGAAGAGAAGGAAGTTTGATGCACTTGACGATTGAGAGCAACTCGATATTCAGATAAGACAAAATTCCACGATATGCAAGATCCGGCATGGCACATCAGAGAAGCAGCCTTCAGACTTGCTAGAGAGTTGACAAATGCTCATTATGCACTATGTTGAAGACGTTTGATGCCACGCGGCATCTTTTGTATGGAATATCTAACCCTACTTTTCATTTATGTCATTAGTTAGTTTTATGCATTTGTTTTTTATATTTCAGTTTGTTAAAGTAAATTTTTTCTATTCCAGTGAGATTTGCTATATATGCATGATGATTTCAATTTTGAATGGATATCTATTTTATGGACTTTTGTTTTCTTGGATGCGGGATTCTTGGATTCTCACGTTAATTCATAGAATCCATGTGTCCCCATATGGAGCCAGATGTTGCACTTGTTACCACTCAAACTAACAAAGAACCTAAAGGGGTTCCTAAGAAGGCAACTGCTAGGTTAAGGGCAACTGTGGAGGCTTAGCCCATTGTCACCATAGCTAAGTCTCCTTGCTCTCTATGGTCTTTAACCGATGGGAGGAGACCCGGTAGTGTAGGGATTCACTTGTGAAGTATATGTCAATGGATAGGTGAAAAGTGACCCTGAAAACCCTTTCCCAAGGATGGGGTGAAGAATGGAGCTTGCTTGCTCTTTAAGCAAGGGACTTGGTCCACCAGGGATAAGGGGCGAGGATTGGAGGGTTGAGGGAGAAAGGAGGGGCTTATGAACAAGTTTCTCAATCTCTATAATCCTTGGAAAACTTGGATTCCCAAATGGTCCTTGACAAATAGTCTTTATTGAAAAGTGGGACCATAAAGGGCCAAGTGGACCCAGCCCAGGTTCGGGGATGGAATGTATCAACCAATGATGTTCCTATCCTGGACAAGGTGAGGGAAAAGGACCAAACAAGAATACTTTCTTCAAAAGATTGAAGTGATCCTATTGAGGTCTAGCCTTGGGGATGCCTAGGCACAATTCGATCCTAAAGCTGGGGATTTAGATTCCCGGAGATTTCACTATTAGAATTGCCTCAAATTTGGAGGAGACGGAGGGGACCCACTAGCACAATAGCCTATAGGAAATCGAATTTTTTCCTTGGGTCAATTCCCAGGAAATTGATGCCCTAGGTGACCTAATGGGGCTAGACTTGGGGAAAAACAGGAAAAGGGTTAAAAAAGGGTTGAAATTATCACACTTTTTGAGGGATCAGTGCCTAATTCACTTGGGGATATGGAGTCAAGGATGATAATGATTAAGAACTTGGTTTCTTGATCAAGGAGGCCCAGAAAGTCAACTTCATCCAGTGTTGAGAGAATTACAAGAAAAGTGACCCTTACTCTGAAGGCGAAGCCCTTGATACGAGGTCTATCTAAAATGGACAAGATCAGGGCCTTCTAGACCACAAAATTGGATGCTCCATCCAGCTTGTCCTGATCTCTCAGCCCATTCACGGCCATCTCTCTACTCTTCTCTGTCGACTCCTCCGAGTCTCTCTACTTCCCGCCTGGAAGTTCTCGGTTCGACTCCTGCTGAGTCTCTCTACTTCCCGTCTGGAAGTTCTCGGTTTGACTCCTCCAAGTCTCTTTACTTCCCGTTTGGAAGTTCACTTCTAGACTCCCTCTGAGTCCCGATTTCCCTCCAAGAAATCCTTCTGCCAACCGTCAAGTTGCCCCTCTCCGATCGTCTGTGCAACTGCAACACTGATCTGGATTCCTTGGCTAGAAATCCGCCTCGGTAGCAACTCCCTCTACCTTGGTTTTTCCCTATTAGGTACTATTATGACCACAGTACCCCGCCAACTTCGCTCTCGCAAACTTCCCACAGCTTCCTTTGCCCCAATAACTGAAGGATTGAGCCTCTTGGCTCTACGCAATCCCAGCACCGGCAAAACAGCTCTCTCAGCCAACTCCGTCAGCCCTCCTGGCCTCTGCTTGAGCCTATTTTTGCCCTCCTCAGCCTCTGTGCTAGCCTCTCTCAGGCCCAGACTGATGACGGAGTCCCTCTACATCAATCCTTCCTCTGTCGCTTCTACAAGGATCAACTACTGTCACTCGGGACAGCTGATTCTGCTGCAAATGCTCTACTCAGCTGATGCCTTAAGCTTTCTTGTGATTTGCAACCACACTCTGATACCATGTTTAATTTTCTAAGTCTATCCGTTAGAAAATTAATCTATATTTTGCTGGTTTATTTCTTCTACTTGTAAATTTTGAATAAGTTATTTAAAACATTTAAATACTGAAATAAACACAATACAGTCACAACATCTACAAATCATCAACTGAAAGAAAACAAACACACAAGTGACATTGTTATTTTTGGACAAATGTCCCCGGAAAAACCCAATGTGGGAAAACCGGTGCAGCTATTTTGAGGGTTTATTATTATGCAGTATTTCCTTGAGTACAACTGGCTGCCTAACCGGCTCACCCGACAGAGAAAAATACACGGTAGCAATACCTCTCTATTTGGAAACAGGTATTCAGAAAACATGTCCCATGAAACCCTCTTCGGCAGCTCTGAAGCTTAGAGCTGGCCCTTCTAGCCTCTGCGTTAGCCTCCTGCTGCACTGCATCAGCTCCAGGACCCTTTGCATCAGTGCTCTAAGGCACTGCGCAGCCTCTGGGATCCTTTGCGTCACTCCCTCTACCTTCTGCGTGGATGACGCAGTCCCTTTGGGCTCTGCTTTGTCTCTGCTGGGCTTTGCATGGCCTACTTTGGTTGCTGCTCTTGCTCTTTGCTTCTGCGCTGGTTTCTTGGCACTGTCTTTGCCTCTCTGCCCAGTACTAACTGCCCCTCGCGGCTGATCACTGGCAACCCCGCTCTAGCAAAATGAATGACTGATCACTCTGGTGTGTTCTCCAATTGACCCTCAAGCCTCCTCTTATACGTTTCCTCATTGGTCCTCCAACGACCGAGATTAAATCTCTAATCAACGACTAAGATTAGATTTGGTTTGATCCATGACTTTTGGAACTTTCTAACCTAGTTTTATATTAATACCCATTAATATTTAATTTTTCCTAAGTTTAGACTTAGGAACTCCATTAAAAATATTAATTATTTTAATATCTCCCAAACGGGTACAATCTGTCTAAACCATTTCTGGGTCTTGGAGATCTCATGTGATTTAGCCTCTCCACCAATTTTCATAGCTAGAGCACATCCAATGTTACCACAAATCAACATGTTTGAATAAATTTTATAGCCTAGCCCTATAGGCCTAGCATGGCCGCCTCCTCTCTTGGCCGTGTGTCATGTCCCTTCCTAAATTAATTTGGAACAAGGCTAATTATTTCATTTTGGGGACCAATTTTCAAGATAGTTGGGCCCATTCGATTTTTATTAGGAGATTAGACTTACAAGTTACGGGAAGTTATTTTGTTGTGGTTAAATTACACATGGGGGCCACCACACTAGGGAAATACGCACTCCCTAGTTCGGTTTGCATGGAGGTGGTTAAGTGAGGGCCCACGATGGAGGTAAAATTGGAGGGAAAAGTGGTCCACGAAATCTATATAAGGAAGGCAGCTCTCTTCATTTCAACCATTTTTTGGCATATCGATTTCTCTTTGGTTGCTCGAGCTGCTTAACCGAGTCACTTGTTGTTCAACACGAGTTCTTAAAGCGAAGAGCTGACCCTTTCTTTGGGGGACTTTGAGTGCCACCCTAGGAAGGTTTTTCTTCATTCTTCTGTAGGAGGATTCCATTGTGGTTTCCAGCAGTTGCATTCACATCCAAGTGGTGCGTATTACTGGAGGATGCAATGAAGAGGAGGCTGAGCTTGCTTGTGGTGTCTTGCAGTGGAGTTTGGTTGGACGATTTTCCAGATAGGAAGCATAGGAGCTTTGTTGTCACTTTAGATAGTTTGGGAGCTAGAGGAGTGTGCTTCTTTGCAGTGTGACTTTCGCACTTCCTAGGCCAATGCAGAGGCAACACTTGGTGCCCACGTGGGAGGGAGAGTATCAGTCTTTAAGGCTGAACTTTGTCTGGGAGGTTAAGGGAAGTATTTGAGGAGGAGATTGCTTCATTGTTGGAGCTTGGGAGGAGGATTTCATTGGGGTTCCTTGCAAGCCATTTTCTAGAGCAGCTTGGAGATTGGATTTAACCCAAATCCTTTCTGGGTTTTTCTGGGTTTTTGATAAGGATCCCAGATATAAAGTTTCAGCATTTCTTGAGGACCGAAGGTGGGGTTTTCAACCGTATCTTTGCAGCAGACAATGTAGAATTACTAGGGATTGCATAGTGCCTTTGGGGGTGAATTTTGAGAGGTCAAAATCAGGCCAAACCATTTCTAGGTATTTGTGGGTTTTGGTCAAGGAGCTTGGGGCTGGATTTGTAGCATTTTTCGAGCAGCGGAAGAGGAGTTTCTTGCAGTTCCTTTCTAGCCAGCAATGTAGTTTTCTAGGCAGTGCAGAGCATTAGAGGAGCAGACATTTTCCAGTACTTGATATCATTGTCTCATCACCTAGATTTTGTCACGCTTGCCATTTAAGCAAGCCAAGGTGCATTCATCCATATTATTGTACTAGCTCCATTGATTAATAAAATGGCTCAGTTGGTTCTACTTCTGGAGTTTTTATGAGCATGTACTGTTTGTTAAAATTTTTCTGTGTTGAGAATCATTTTTGCTTTATATATCACTGTTTGTTTAAGTTAGGAACATTACAGTGGTATCAGAGCTATAATCTTGGCTCAGTTGGTGGGAAATATTAGAATCAAACAACATGGCGGTAACCTTGAATGAGGTGATTAGGTTGCAACAAATGATGGCTGATGTGGGGGAGAAGTTGATTCATTCCACAATTGGGAATCCAAACGTGATTGCAACTGATGTGGAGTTATTGGGAGCAAACTGGAGGGCATACCAATCCCTGGGTCATGGAAATTAGGCGTCCCTCTCTTTTTGGGAATTCTGTGAACTAAGGAGCATGCACAAACCAATGGAGATTCAATGGGATTTTGCAGGAATGATGAGGAGTAGTAAGGAAGAAGATGAAAGAGTAGTTGAAGGAGCCATGGTTGGCAAGGAGACAATTGAGCATACATCCATTAATGAGGTGTCATCCATTGTTGAGGTATCCATTGACGAGGTATCTGGGGTTGTGACCGAGTTCTTAGGTGATAGCAATGCACCACAGGTTGATGAGGTGTCGGAAGACAACACCACCATTGTTGAGGAGCCGATAAGTACAAAGGCCTCTAGGTCCATGACAGAGTTGCCGGAGGACAATCACCTGCCGCTGACTAGTGAGCATGTCTTGCGTGTTGGGTTGTCTATGGAAGAGCAGTTGGAGGCTCATGTTGAGTCCATGATGGAGGAGGATGTGCAGCCATCCTTTGGGCTAGCCATTGATGAGGGACAACAGAGAGGCCACACGTCGAGTTTTCAGCACAATTCACTTTAGAGGCACAATGATGGGATCTACAGCGTTATTATCCCACCTTTACACATTGGGTTGAGGGAGTCAGAGTTGTCTAGACATACCTGAGGGGATGGCTAGGTTAGCAGTCTTGGGCGACATGAGTTGAGTATGACACCGCATCATCTTGCAGGGCTTGTTCCTTCCACAGGGGATTGTACATTCGATCCCTCCTTTGGGATTAGATGGTGGGAGGTATGGAGCTGGTACTCGATGGACCAGGCTAGGCGGTTGGGTACATCCATGGCCACAGTTCAATGGAGGCCGAGGATTACTAGAGGGACTCGAGGATCAGGCTGTTTTTGGGATCCAGGTGGGATTTCCTATCATGACATAGAGCTGTTAGGTGATGGTAGTAGCTATGTGATGGATTTGATGCTTGGGCGCACACACATTTTCAAATCTCCGTCAAAGCCCCAGTCAGCAATAGTGAAAAGTTGGTTTGACAGATTTCATGACTTGTCTTGGCATATTGATTGTGTGTGGAGTCACAAGGCGATTAGCTTACTCTGGTAGGAGCTGGTAGGAGGAGGTGGCATCAACAAGCTATGAGACAGGGCATTGTATGGAGATAGTGCTCTCTTATTGGCATATGGAACGTAGGAGATACTGAGGCTAGGCATAATAGCATCACTCCCATTAGCTTGTGAGGAGTTAGACCACTTAGGTCTATCTGGGCAGATGAGGAGATATAGCTCACATCGTGGAGGGCTTACCAGCAGAGTGGTAGTAGAGATGGTGATCCTAGAGGATGTGAGATCTTGCCTATGGACTCAGTCTTAGACCTTGATATCGAGGGGTGTATAGGGGTATGCGGCGGTGCACAGAGATGTGCGATTGGGTGCAGTTGTATGCTAGGAGACACAAGGATACATGGTTATATGCAATAGTGTGCGGGGCTGCACTACAAACTAAGGGAGTGCTACTAGCAAGGAGATTCCTTGATGAGGATGTCAGGCATGTCATTTGGGTGGACATACCCAGGTTGGGAGAGCGGATCAACCACGGGACGGGCCGGGAGCGTCCACACGAGTTCTTGATCTTACCCATCGGAACTCGCGCATCTTGCACTCGTTGGCACAACATGCAGTTGAGGGGAGCCTTGTGTTCAATCCAGACCCACGGTGTGGATAACAGGACTTGGGATATTATCATATTTTACTGAGACGATGCTATGACATTCAGTGCCTCAGGGGCACGATAGGTATTCTCCAGTGGAGGAGCAAGGTCGGTGTGCGAACTAACAACCACAGGTTGGGAAATGAGGTGATCTTCTACAGGGATGGCATATTGTTCATCACTGAGCCTATACCTAGAGAGCTGGTCACGGGGTAGACATGCACCACTCTTTCCACAGGGCATGTTGGGATCCTGCATGAGCAGGGGATACCGTGTATGATTGACGCAGTTTTCCAGTGGGTATCCGGGCTGCAGACATTGTACTGGTACATTACCGAGAGGGTGGGTGGCAGACTTAGTGGTGATGGTTGGCAGGAGCAGGATGGATCCACATACATTGAGTTGATTGCGAGTATCGGAAACCCATCTATTGGTTGCACTCATGGGGTAGCTATTTGGCACATGCGGTTTCCAGTGGTCATCAATACTACGCAGTGGTAGACACAGGGCAGTTTAGCATGCATCAAGTTAATTCGTGATATATGGAGTATATATATTGATTGCATGCAGGGACCAGTGATGGGGCTGTTGATTTGGGGTAGCACTGGATGTGCTCTAGCCACGAAAATTGGTGGAGAGGCTATAGCACATGAGATCTCCAAGACCCAGAAATGGTTTGGGCAGAATCTAACCAGTTTGGGAGATATGAAAATAATTAATATATTTAATGGAGTTCCTAAGTCTAAACTTAGGAAAAATAAAATATTACTGGTTATTAATATAAAACTGGGTTAGAATGGTCCAAAAGTCATGGATCAAGCCAAATCTAATCTTAGTCGTTGGTTAGAGTCTTAATCGCGGTCGTTGATAGACCAACAAGAAAAGTATAAGAGGAAGTTTGAGGGTTAGTTGGAGAACGCACCAAGAGAGATCAAGAACTCGATTTTCTAGGGTAGGGTTTGCTGAGGAAATTGAGTGAAATGATCTGAGTTGCAGCTGAGGGGTAGTGAATACATAGCATAGAGGCATAGTTAGTACCGGGAGGATCAATGCAGAAGCCGGGAGAGGTTGACGTAGACCCAGCTAGAGGCCACACGAGGCGGCCACAGGCCACGCAGAGGGAGCCAGAAGCTGCGCAGAGCCAATGAGGGCCAGCGTGTGAGACGCAGAGGCTCCAGCAGAGCCCTGAGAGGTTGACGTAGGCCTTAGAGGCAACGCTGGGAGATTTTCGTGGGACAGATTGGAGCTGGAGAGCTGGATAGGGTGACGCAGTCCCTATCAGGGTGACGCAGAACAACAGAAGTTGTATTGTTGCTATGGGATCATTCATCTAGTGATTTAGCCAGAATATCTGTCTCCGATTGAGAGGTACTACTGCCAAGGGAATTCTCTGTTGGGTGAACCATTTATGGCACCCTGGTTGTATTCTGAAACTGCATAATAATAAAACCCTCTGAATAGTTGCATCGGTTTTCCTGCATTGGGTTTTTTCGGGGACATTAGTCCAAAAACAACGGTCTCACTTGTGAGCTTGTTTCTTTCAGTTGATGATCTGTATGTGTTGATATTGTACTGGTATTTATTTTTAGTATTTACATGGTAAATAACTTGTTAAGTAACTGAACGAGTAGGAAGAAATAAATCAGATAGTACAGGAAGAATTTCTAACAGTTAGACTTAGAAATTCCAACATGGTATCAAAGCGTGGTTGCAGATCACAAGATAACTGAAGGCATCAGCCAAGAAGAGCAACAGCAGCAGAAACAGCTGTCCCGGGTGACAGAAGTTGTTCCTAGTAGTAAGCAGCAAGGAAGGGGTGACACAAAGAGCCTGCGTCATCAGTTTGAGCTAGGAGGAGGATCAACGCTGAGGCAAAGAGGAGCAGACCTAACCTACGTAGTTCTCGATCATGTTTCTCTATTAGGAAGGATCGATGCTATGGCCAGGAGGTGTAGATTTTGCCGGTGTTGGGATTGTGCAAAGCCTAGAGGCTCTAACCTTCAGATTGCTAGGGCATAGGAGGTTGTGGGTAAGTTGCGGAGTGAAGCTGGTGGGGTACTATGGTCAGAACAATACCTAATAGGGCAAGACTAAGGAGGGAGTTGCTGTCGAGGATTTCTAGCCAAGAAATCCAGATTAGTGGTGCAGCTGCACAAACGATTGGAGTGGGGCATCTCGACATTGGCAGAGGGATTTCTAGAAGGGAAATCGAGGCTCAGAGAGAGTCAAATCGAGAACTTCTAAACAGGAAGTTGAGAGACTCAAAAGAGTCCAAAGAGGAGCAATGAAATGGTAGTGAATGAGCTATAAGAGATCAGGATAGACTGGACGGAGCTTCGAACTTCGTAGTCTGGAAGGCCAGGATCTTGTCCATTCTAGACAGGTATCGCATCAAACACTTCGTCTTGAAAACGATTACGATCCCAGTTGACCCAGCTGAAAATGAGAAGTATGAGGAGGCAATGGCCAGGGCTAAGTGCATCATTCTTGACGGGGTCAAGGATCATGTGGTACCACATATTGCCAAGAAGGGTACGTCAAATGAGATGTGGGATGCCTTGAAGAAGTTGTATCAGCATACTTCCGTGCAGAGGAAGATGCTTCTAGAAAATCAGCTGCAGTCATATCAGATGCAGAGGGGAGAGCAGATAGATATCTTCCTCGGGCGATTGACAGAGACCTGGGACCAGCTGACCTCGATAGGGGCCACGCTGGATGTTGGTGATGACCGCATTGAACACAGTCTCAAAACACTGGGAGGTATTTGTCCAGAGCTTACTGGGCAGGGCAAGCCTTCCGGATAGGGAGGAACTGTGAGCGGCTCTTCGTCAAGAAGAGATCAGACGACTGACCAAGGCGGGAAGTAGCGGTAAGGGGGTTAGAATCAAAAAGGAGGAAGAGGAGGATGCTGCCCTAGCATCTGCAGGAAAGCAGGAGAAACAGAAGAAGGACCTCTCCAAGGTCAAATGCCTCCATTGTGGGGAACTAGGTCACTATGCGAACTAGTGTCCGAGAAAGAAGAGCAAGGGAGAGGCTTCTGAGACCAAGGCAGCGCCAACGAGGGCGGAGAAAGAAGTGGAGACAGATGATGACTATACCATGAGTGCTCATGCGCCACTTGAGAAGAAGTGGGGAGACATCGAGCTGTAGTCAGACAGACTACAGGTGATGAGGGGCAGGATCCTTGAGGTACCCAACCTCTTGGATTATACCTTGCTACGGGAGCCCTGAAGAGGGGTAGCAGGACTGGCGAATGTCGGTAGAGACGGATGCGGATGGAGCAATAGAGAGTGCTACAGTGCAGGAGTCCCAAGACAACGTGAGGCAGTAGTGCGAGATGCATGGAGTTGTTGCAGCAGTGCAGAGGTCAGAGAGGGAGCACTTGTCAACAACAGAGGGAGCATCAGCATCAGGAGTGTCTCTAGCCTGATAGAGATGTCAGAGTTGGGAGGATCAGTTACTTACTTCTCAGTAACTGAGTTGCAGTGCAACAGTTAGGAGTGACAGTGCTATGGGCAGCACGATGCAGCCCGATGAGAGGGGATGTAGTGCAAATGCAGCAGTGGCAGTGGCAGGGCCATGGGCAACAGCAAGGATGCAGAGGGAGCTGTCATACGGATGTAGCAATGGCAATGGCAGGGCCATGGGTAGCAGTACATGATGCAACACTACAGAGGATGTTGGGCGGGGAGGCCTAGCATCAGCACAGGAACCGATGCTGGATGATCAGGGTGATACTCAGTGAGGAGTATTACTAGAGCACAATCCTCGCTAAGAGGGAGTGTTTATTTGGGGTAGCATTGGATGTGCTCTAGCCACGAAAATTGGTGGAGAGGCTATAGCACATGAGATCTCCAAGACCCAGAAATGGTTTGGGCAGAATCTAACTAGTTTGGGAGATATTAAAATAATTAATATTTTTAATGGAGTTCCGAAGTCTAAACTTAGGAAAAATAAAATATTAATGGGTATTAATATAAAACTGGGTTAGAATGGTCCAAAAGTCATGGATCAAGCCAAATCTATTCTTAGCCGTTGATTAGAGATTTAATCTCGGTCGTTGATAGACCAATGAGAAAAGTATAAGAGGAGGCTTGAGGGTCAGTTGGAGAATACACCAAGAGAGATCAAGACCTCGATTTTCTAGGGCAGGGTTCGCTGAGGAAATTGAGTGAAGTGGTCTGAGTTGCAACTGAGGGGCAATGAATACATAATAGAGAGGCAGAGTTAGTACCGGGAGGATCAGCGCAAAAGACGGGAGAGGTTGACGCAGAGCCAGCTAGAGGCCACGCAGAGGCAGCCAGGAGCTGCGCAGAGCCAGTGAGGGCTAGTGTGTGAGACGTAGAGGCTGACGCAGAGCCCCGAGAGGCCGACGTTGGGCCAAAGAGGCTAACGCAGACCTTAGAGGCAACATTAGGAGATTTTCATGGGACAGATTGGAGCTGGAGAGCTGGATAGGGTGACGCAGAATAGTAGAAGTTGTATTGTTGTTGTGGGATCGTTCATCCGGTGATTTAGCCAGAATATCTGTCTCCGACTGAGAGGTACTACTGCTGAGGGCATTCTCTATTGGGTGAGCCATTTCTAGCACCTTGGTTTTATTCTGAAACTGCATAATAGTAAAACCCTCTGAATCGCTGCACCGGTTTTCCCACATTAGGTTTTTCCGGGGGCATTAGTCCAAAAACAACGGTGTCACTTGTGTGCTTGTTTCTTTCAGCTGATGATCTATATGTGTTGATACTGTACTGGTATTTCTTTCAGTATTTACATGGTAAATAACTTGTTAAGTAACTGAACAAGTAGGAAGAAATAAATCAGATAGTACAAGAAGAATTTCTAAAGGTTAGACTTAGAAATTCCAATAGGGGCATGGATGGATTCCAATAGATGTCAAAGCTATGTCGCAACAGGTCTAGCTATGGGACCTGAGGATCCAGTTGGTTGATAAATCACTCTGTCTCATGATGAGTGGAGTCATGGCAGAGAGTGACCTAGTTCACTTTTGGATTGGCACATGGGGGCACACAGAGACCTTCATCGATTGGTGAGGCAGGTTTTCTCTGTTGCTGCACAAGTTCGGAGTTAGATTTGGATGGATAGGCTTTGGCGTCATGGAGATGTCTTAGCAAGATGTGTCTCGCCTCTATCAATATTCCACCATCGGGTTCCTAGAGAGGAGGATACAGTGTGCGCACGATGGGCAGTCTATTAGAGCCAAATGGCGCAGCGACAACATGGTGGCACCCTTTTGAGGCTAGCATGGGACCTAGGCATCATAGTACTAGACAACTCAGCGACCATTAGGGGTGAGCTGGCTGCTACAAGGGGAGGTAATTTAGATCTTCCTTTAGGCTTTAGCAAGTCACCAATGACGTGGGGGACTTCTAGTATTTATACCGGACATCATAGTGAGTGGAGCAAGGGGTGCTCCACATTGATCAGGTTGGCTTGGGATCTTGGTATCGAGGGACTCCTTCATTATAGGATAGTACAGCTATCAGGGACGATCCAATGGCATATTTGGGACCCTGGGGAAGTTTGCAGCGAAAGTGGGGATCCACAGTTAGAGAGGGCGCTTGTTCAGGCACTGTTTGAGGACAGGCAATTTTTGGTGCATTGGAGGTGCTTGCTGGATGAGGATGCTACTTGGGAGGGCGAGCACATACTTGAGCATTCAGCACTGAAGTTGCTTGGGGACAAGCAACATTTGGGAGGGGAGGACTGTCATGTCCCTTCCTAAATTGATTTGGAACAAGACTAATTATTGCATTTTGGGGGCCAATTTTGGAGATAGTGGGGCCTGTTGACCCTGCCGCCCGCACCTACCTACACAGTTAGCGAGAAAAGCCTTCAACCCCACAAGGTGTGGTTGGTGGCAGGGAACTCAGAGAAGGGGCTGTCACACTGATCCCAACTCTCTCCGTTTTAGCTATCTCCTAGGCTAGCTAAGGGGGGTGGTCCCTAAATGGAAAGTTAAGCCTAAAGCTAAGATGAAAAGTTCTAGGAGAATTATTTGAGTTAAATAAGATTGTCAATCTGAGATCTAAAATCAAAACGAAATATAAAACAATAGCCATTAACCATACGATGAGCATGTACCACACAAATGACCAGTGCCTTAAAACGTTGTTATTTCAGAAATTAAAATATTTTTTGTTTGTATTTCTTTTTATGCTCAAAATGGAAACGAATGCTTTTAAATGAAAAGAGAAAATTTGCTTTGACTTTCAAAATATAAATGAAGCTAAGAGATCAAGATACTTCCCTCTTGAGTAAATCTCTTTTTGGTGTCTTAAGAGCTTGATGGCTTGAACAACGTGTGGGATCCTTGGTATCCTGGGAGGTGACTATTCCTGCCGAAGAAGTCCTCGCCCTCCAACAGAGCTGGCAAACCTGTCGCTTGAAAACACAGAAAACACTTGCAAACAAATTGTTAGTGCAACAAGGGACTTGGTATATAGAG
>APFE030352313.1:78688-139705 GCA_000404065.3 Pinus taeda
TCGCCCTCCAATAGAGCTGGCAACCTATCCCTTGAAAACACAGAAAACACTTGCAAACGAATTGTTAGTGCAAAAAGAGACTTGGCATATAGAGACCAAGTTGAGCTTGTCATTCAAACGAGAATGGACAAGCTACAACAAGTGTACAAAATATACCAAGCCCATAAGAGATTTGAGATAGCTGCAAATCTCTCCTCCCTAGACAATAGTGCCTTCAGGCAAAATGAAAAACAACTAATTAGCAAATGAAAATCAAATGAATGTCAAACGATACAGGTATACCTCATGTACCAAAGCATGCACCACAAGAGAAGCTAGTAACCCCAAAGACTTTTATTTATTAATGTGAAAGCTGAGTACAAAATCCGGCAGAGTCTCCGCCAGCCCAATAGCTCGTTCTATGATGATACAATAAGAGCCCAAGGCTCATATAAATAAGACTACGGGAGATGATCCCAATGAAAAATGAAATGACACATGTAACTTGATGACAATCCCAATGTAGCAAGAAGAAAGGCAAGTGTCAAGCTGTTGTGGCTTGGCTGCCTCTTAATCTGATGTGCATGCCCACGTTTTGCTGTAGATGAACATGTGTTGACTGCTGTTCAACTTGCTGTTTTAATTGTTGAATTAACTGCCCTGACTGTCCATGGAAAACTGCTGGAAATGCCCACGTTAAACTGCTGTTAACTATGCAAACTGCTGTTTTCCAAATCAGCGTTAAATGTTGCCCACGTAACTAGCTGATTGAACCATGTAAACTGCTGATTGCAAATACTTATAACTGTTGTTCAAGTAACTGGCTGTAGATGACAATCTGCCAGCGTTAAATTGCTGACTTGGCTGCCACGTATTTATGCTGAGGACTACGTACGGACTGGCTGTGTGCTGTCCATAAATGCTGCGTTACAATTTTATGCTGAGTTATGCTAACGTTGACTTTGAGAGGGCCCACCGTAAATGCTGAAATGCTGCCCACGTCTGCCGTTTGACTGCTGACCTGTAGATTGCTGTGTAATATCTGGCCAGCGTATTATTTGGTGTTGACCATGCGTACGGCTGGCTGTGTACGGACTTTTTAAAAATGAGCATGAGTAATACTCATACGTATTGCATGGTGGGCTGAGGTGGGTCCCCTCCCCACTCACTTAACTTTATATTTTCAGCCTTTTATAACATTCAAAAATTAAATCAAAGTTATTACTTCAACAATTTCATTGCCTTATGAATTCAACATTGGCCCATTTGACTAGATTGACTTTGACTTTGACTTTTTGTTGACTTTGACCCAAGGTGGGCCCCACATTGCTTGCCACATCACCCCTGATCCTCTGCTTGATTTCCATGTCAAAATTTGACTTATTTTGACTTTGGAAAATTTTTTAAATTTTTCCAATTATTCATTTTTTTGAATTCTTTCTTCATTTTTGCTACTGGGACTTGAAAAATCGCCTTTTGAGGGACTTTGAGTCATGTTTTGACCCCCAAAGTAGGCTCTAGGAGAATGTTGGGCCTCTGAGGATGAATTTCGATTGGTCATACGCCCCAGACATCTCGTAAGGCCACTTATTTATGCCTTTACATAAAAAATAATTAAAAAATCCCTTTTTGCGAGAAACTTTTAACTATTAAAAAATCCTACTTAGACCTAGCCAAATTCCACGAAACTTTTCGTGTGATCTAGTATGGTAATATACATCAACCCTAGACACTAAGATGTGTCAGGGGCTCAATCTTCAAACCGTCACCTCGGCTTTGGGGTGTGCACGAGTGAAAAAATCCAGAGAATTATCCGCCTCTGAAAAAGAAGGGAAAAGAAGGGATAATTCACCGGATAAAAAAAACACTCCAAGGTGTACTCGTTTGCTGATCGAGTCCCACATCCTAGGCCTGTTACAAATTCAAGAAACATCATACTAGCATCACTTATTACAATTCCCCGTAGGGTGTGGAGTCTGGGTACAAAGAAGAAATATGATGAGAAGATAGGAGAGTTAATAAAATCTGTTGACTGATGACATCTGATGGTACAAGTGTCCTCTGGATCATCCTTGGGCATGGAGTCTTCACCAAATCATCAGGTGCTACTGCAATAGTCAACACCCCCCATTATGGGTATGCCGGCCCTCTAATAGATCTATTCTCCTCTATATAAACATGATCAATTCCCTTTCAAAATCATTGAAGTAGTTCACAGGTTTCTCTCTGAATGAACTCGTCCCTATGGAGCAATGCCTAATCTTGAGGGAATTATTGAAGACAAATAATAAGAAGTGTTCGGTGGATTTTCTCCCGGAAGGGTTTCCACCTAAAAATTTTGGAGCTAAAAATTTTGATGTAAATTATTGAAGACAAATATTAAGAAGTGTTCAGTGATTTTTCTCCCGGAAGGGTTTCCACATAAAAATTTTGGTGTATTGTGTTCATTCCATGCATTGTTGAATGGTGTTGTTTTCTGATGTGATGTTGATTTATGTTTGAACTAGTATTAATATTAATTCAAATGCTCTAAAGATTAAAATTAACCAATTGAAGAGAAATATTGATTCACCCCCCTCGCAACATTTCCAACAATTGCAATCAGAACAGATTCCTTCAATTGTAGCTTAACAGCTGGAAGACAGATCTCAGAGTACAAAGATGGGAAAGTCGAAGAAGCAAGCCATCGAACATTCAAAAGAATCAGAGGAAGTCTCCAGTGTTGCAGTAAATGAAGTAAATCCAGTTGGTCCACCAACTCCCGAATTCGAAGAAGCCAAATATGAAATTTCAGAATCCAAAAGGGTAGTCTATTTGAAAGCTCAGGGATGTTATGTATGGTGCTCTGTTCTTTTTGGAGACATATCTACCAATGAGTCTAAAAGGTACAATACAAAATCCATGAATATAATTCTTAACGCTCTGCCAAACCCTGTAAAAGCGAAAGTTGATCAATGCTCATTAGCCAAAAGTCTTTGGAAGAAGCTCCATAATCTCTACTCAAAGAAGTATGCAGGTGAGGATGAAAATAATGATGAAGATTGTAATTTGGATGAAGTAGATGGGGAAGGAGTAGTAGATCTAGAAGTGGAATAGATTAGTTTCTTATGTGATCTTAATAAAGCAAGAAAGCGAAATAAGGCAATTGAAGAAGAAGTTGCCCTTCTAAGACATCAAGTGCAGGAAGCAGAAATGAAAGAGAAAATTTTGACAAGCCAATTAGAAGAATTTGTTTAGAAGCATAAGGTAGAAGTTAGTCAAAAGCAAAAGGAACTTGATGCAGCTCTAACTAAAATCAAAAGGCTCAAGGAATGGAAAAAGGAACATTTGCAGGATATTGGAAGGAAAGATCAGGAAATGGCTGAGTTGAAGATGAAGGAAAAAGAAGTAAAGCTTGATGTGATGAAGGCACAAACTCCGAGTTCCCACAGAGCAAGATTGATGAGAAGCTTTGTAGCAGGATCCCTCAAAGGCCAAATTAAAATGAAGGATAGAAGATGGTTAAAGATGTTACAGCACCAGGAAGCAATGTTGAAGGATTCAAGGACAAGGATCAACAAAAGGTTGTACCACCTCCAAGAAAGAATGTCTATAGAAGATCATCAAGGCAAGACATCTCATCCAAGTACCCTAGTTTGTTTAATGGTTACTGCTTCTCATGCTCTAAATTTGGGCATATGGCCAGGGATTGCAAAATGTATGACAGGGTTCATTATGAAAGACAATATCAAAACCCTAGAAGTTTGCAAGATCACAAGATAGATTTCAAAATGAGTTTGCCAGCAGAAAGTATATGTCATTTGCTCCATTATTCAAACCCAACATTGAATGTTACAAATGCCATAACTATGGGCATATAGCTCGCAATTGCAAGTACAAAATCGAATCAAATGTAAGAAGATCAAGTGAATGGAAAAGTCTCTACAATCATGCTTTCAGGTTTTATAGAGTTGAAAGCTCATGATGAATCTCCAATGGAAGATGTCAAAGTTCAGGACGATTTGGCCAAAGAGTTAGCTCATACGTTATTCTGAAGAATCCATCTTGTTGACTCTCTGTGAACGTTGAAAAGGGGGAGTCTAAGTAGCGGTGGTTGCACACTTTAAGATCTATTGACATGTTGACAGATGGCAAATATGAAAAAGTCGTCAGAGCAGCATTCAACATTATCGGAAACAATTTTGGCAGGCAAAGTCATGGACAAAATTGCAAAAGGAACCGTGTCATTGATGCATATTGATAGGTATAATCAGCTATGGCAACCCGTGTAAAGCACAACATGTCAGGGGGAGATAGGTTGTCTATTATAGCACGCATCAACGAAGAGAAAGACAGGCTTCTTGCAAGAAGTTAGAAGAAGGCATTTCGTCAAGGGGAGTAACCCTTTGCCATTGATGTCAAAGGGGGAGAGAAATCAAGAGAAGAAGATTGAGGCATGGAGCCAGGGGGAGTATGTGTTGCCATCAATGACAAAGAGGGAGATTGTTGAATGGTGTTGTCATTGACGCCAATGTCGATTTTTGAACACTCTTAATATTTTTCTAGATTGCAATGATTGAAGCTCCAAACCGCTAGAAGCCCTAGAAGGATGGCAAGAAACCCTAGAAGTCCCACACTTGTTGATGATTTTGAGGATTAACATCAATTGGCTTGCTCCTAAGATCATCATCATTGGATGTTCCTCATCATATTGATTCCAATGATATATAGCATGCCTTGAGATTCCTTACGGTTTGGGAAATATGTCCAATCAAAGATGACGCCCCCACCTGGTGGTCAAAGTCCTGAAAGGCAGATGATGCGGCAATACATTATTGATTTACCTAAGGCACATTTCATGAAGGGGTAGATAAATTTAATATTATTATATTTTCAAATTCAATTTGGGCCAAAAAACATTAGAGGGAAATTATTGGCTCCATTATTCAATTCTAAATCAAATTTTGATTCCCTCCATTATGGGTATGTCAGCCCTCTAAAAGATCTATTCTCCTCTATACTCTATATAAACATGATCAATTGCCTAACAAAATCATTGAAGTAGTTCGCACATTTCTCTCTGAATGAACTCGGCCCCGTGGATTAACGCCTAATCTTGAGGGAGGTCGATGTTTGGAAAGGTTATGGGTTTATTTCTTTTCGGCTATGGCTCTGTAGTTAAGGGTTATCCTTGGCAAGGTTCTACACTTATCTCTGTAGTTGCCTATGGAGGAAGTTTGATCCTAAATAAAAAATTTCACGATTGAAACATAGGCCTTTTGAAGCCCTATTTTGCAGGTGGTTCTGAGCATCTAGGGCCCTCCCTTTGGCATCAATCTGTCACATTTCAGAGGCACAAGTTTCAAGGTTTAAGTGACAATCATAAGGATGTCTAAAGCTCGTTTTTCCTTCTCCAAATTGCACACTAAATGATGATCTGATATCTCGGTGGCCTAGTCGACATTCTAAAGGGTTTATGGACTATATGTTGATCTTTCCTTGCGTCTCCACTGTCCATTGCAACAATATGCAAGCACTGCTGCCAAAATTCTTAGTGAATTATTTCGATTACAAGAGTGCAATGAACTGAGTTATAGACTACGAATCTATCATAATCGCCTTGGCAATAATAATTTAAACAGTAGTAATCATCCTATTTCTGTTGTGCATCTATCATCCTACAAACCTCTATGTGGGAGCTAAATCAACAATTGACCAACAAATGTCTTATTCTATTGATACGCGCCATGATCAACAAGTAGATCGACTAAATAGCTATGATGGAGTTGATTAAAAAATTCTTCTAATTTAAGCGAGGGACACATGAACAGAAAACACATTTCAGAGTTTTATTATGCACGAATGTTTTGTCCAGAAAAATTAGCAAATTCATGAAAGATTGGCTCTACATATACAGCCGACAGGTAAACTTTACATATCTCTTTCCACCAAGAACAGGAAGAGTATTAAGAGTGTTGTCCAAGCTCAGTTAAGTATATAGTAACCCGGTTTAGACATCTCAATATAAATAGTACAAAATTACTGCTTTGTATCATCATATAATATCCTCTTGTACTGGAAGTAGTGTCGTGAATAGTGCTTTGGCTATTGGAACAAATACTGGTACATCAAGCAGCCAATATCTGCATAGAGAAATAGTTTTAAAACTCTGACTCCGACTCCGCCTCGGCCGAGGTCAACTCCGACTCCGACTCTGAAACGGTAATGACTCGGCCGGCTCGATTTCAATGACTCGATCGTTGTAAAAAATACATTAAATATTTTTTTTTTTTTTATAAAAACATAATTTTAAAGATTTTCATTCATGTTTCCAAACACACAGCATTAGAATATAGATGGAAGGCAACACATGATCAAAGTACACTCATGAACCAATCCATTATATCAAAATGGTACCCAATGGCAATACATAGTAACTGTCATACATGATCAAAGACTCAAAACAAAAAACACATAAGTTATAACCAAGGAGGCTAGAAATGGCCTCTACAACAAAAGTAAACTGTGACCAGACTTCAGTACTAGTACTACAGCTACTGGCTAGTAGCTACTACCAGAGGAGCCAAGATCATGTCGATCAATCTCTGGACCATCATCAGAGTCAGACAGGGGGCCCCATGGCTCTTCCTCCTCATCATCATCTCCAACTGCAGCTGTAGAAGTGGTACCACTTGCAGGTTGTGCAACTGCAGCAGATGCAAGCTGAGATAGAGTAGATATGCGGCTGTGCTTCTATCGTAGCTGAGCAGAGGAAGCACCTACAACTGGAGTCCTTGCTGGCTGTGAGACTGAGGCTGGTGGATTGGGATCTGCATTCAACTGAACAGCATGTTCAAGTTCAACTGATGTCTCGATATCTAAATCTAAATCAAGATCCTCATCAGGATCAAACTCTGCTGGACGACTCTCCACTACCCAATCTGATGTTGGATTAATGTATTCCAACACAATGGGATCTGAATTAGGTCTTTTGTTCAGCAAATTGTTTCGTCTGAGCCGGAGGTTGTATTAGACATAAACTAGATCATTTGACCGTTTTTGATCCAAACGGTTTCTCTTCTTTGTGTTACTTGGAAGCAGGAGCGAAAACGGGAGCGGGAGCAACATTTTTAGAAGCTCCTGGTTTGGGAGCGAATCCCAGAGGAGTTCGACAACCAATGTCACTAACATCAAGGTACATAGAGGGGTTGGTGCTCTTGATTAAATACGAGTTCCATACCCTAATACATGACAAAATTCAATGGAAACATTGCAATCCCCCAATCCTGAAATCCTAAAAAACTGATAAGTTTGCTGCATTTTGAATGAAATCTAAAATTCTACTTTCTCCATATGAAATCCAATGAGGCCGGAACCACTCTCAACATCCTGAGTCATTTCATGGTAATGTTAAAAATTTAAGTAAAAGGATGAAAATGAAGATTAAGGAGAATGTCACTTTTACTTTAAGAATTTAACATTACCATGAATAGCATATCAATACTAGGGCCTAGACTTGATCATGAAGCTGCCAAAATGCTCTACTCCTTGTTGCAACAGCACAAATCACTTGCCAAATGAAAATATTAATGAGCAAACACGCCCTTTTCTTTCCCGCACTGGTCCCAAAATCGCGACACGCTTTTGAAAATCGTGACACGACCTTGGATTTGACGTGTCGGAAACGAACACAACGTGTCATATGATTTGGACACGAATCCGGACCGAATCGTGTCCGATTCGCTGGATTCGGGATTCGTAGGGGGTTTAGGACGAATCCGGTGACTTAGACGGTAAGGTGGTTTTTCATTGAACAGGTAACGCAAATGAAAAATCAATTTTGCATTAGCCATTACGAATAGCCAGATTCAGTTTTTTTTTTTAGGCGTAGGTTTGATTTAGATTAAATTTGAAACCATTTGCATTTAGTTTTAGTTTGGTTTAGTTACGATTCAATCATTTTAGTTTGTTTCATATGTATGTATGCGTGAAGATTTTGGGTTTTAATATTTAGATTTTAATTTTTTTTTTAGTTTTAGTTTAGTATATGTATGCGATTAAATCTTTTAGAGTTTAGTTTTATTTAAAAAATTAAAAAATTTTCATAAAAAGGGTCTTTAGGGTTTTAGTTAGGGTTTTAAGATTTTTTCATTTAATTTAATTTAGTTTTAGTTTTGATTTAAAATAGATATTTTTTTTTTATAGAAAAAAAAAAAAAAAAAAAAACTAAAAAAAAAAAAAATAATCATAAAAAAAAAAAAAAAACTCTTTATTTAAAGAATAGTTTTAGATTTTTTTTAGGTTTTAAAGTTTCGTTTTTTACCTAAAAACATAAAAATATTTATCGTGGAAATACTTTTGCGAGTTGAAAGTCTAAGCCTGGTAATTTTGTCACGTTCTATTTTTCTTGCTAAGACTAAAGTTTTGATGTGGGATTAATGTTCATCATTTATGTGATTTAGCATGCTTGAATATAATATATGGTTAATGTGCAAATTTACATGGTTGTATCTCTCGAAGTTTATTTTTGCCAGATCATCGTTAAACACATTGTGAATTTATTGGATATCTTGCATTGTTCAAAGTAATTTGATGATAAATGATTGTTGTGAACAGTTTAAATTTCTGCAATATCTATTAAGTGATCGTTTCACCATCAAACCCACAAGGCACTGGTCCATCAAATTAAACAAATCCATTTAGTGCTTTTCTCTTTCTTGTCTCCCAAACCAACTGGTTCATAGTTGGTCGTCCATCTCCTTTCAAGGTCTACCCCCCTTAGCTGCGGGAGACAGGCTTAAATGGAGAGACCGGGGATCAAAGTGACAGCCCCCGGTCTGAGTGTTGTCGTGACAATCTATGCGACAACAGGACCAATTGCATGGAATACTGACGGCATATGAAATGAGGAAAGAACCAGATGGTCCATCTAATCAAGAAGCAACATTCACAGCATCCAAAAAGGCCATGAAAAACAAACAGGAATCAAGACCAAGCTCTAGTTGTTGGGAAGAAGAAGAAGAATACTCAGATGAAGAAATAGCTAACTTTGCAAGAAACCTGAAAAAGGGGACAAGTAGGTTCAAAGATAAACTTCCTTTTATGTGTTTCGATTGTGATGAGATTGATCACTTTGTAGCTAAATGTCCTCATAAAGGGAAGAAAGGTCAAGGAAGATTCAACAAGCAAGGCAAGAAGAAAGGCTTTAAGAAAAGCTTTCTCTCTAAAGAAGATAGCTCCTCATCTGAAGAAGGAAGTGACAAATACTGAACAAAATAGCATAGGAAGAGAGTTATTCATGGCTAAGGATGATAAGAAAGAAGCTCCTAAAGAAGAAGAAGAAGATAAGATGGACGAAATCACATTTCAGAATGAAATGATCAAAGTTGTAAAAGATCTTAAGGCTGAAAGAGGAAACATCAAATTTTTGGAAGACGGACTGAAAATAGCAAAAGAACATTCCAAGAGCCTCTATGAGAAGAATGAAGAATCAAAGGAAGTCATTATTGTTAGTTTGTGTAGCATCGGATGTATTCTAGCCACAAAATTTGGTGGAGAGGCTAGAATACATGAGATCTCTAGGACTCAGAAATCATTTCTGGAAATTCCACCTAGAAGTGACTTAATTAGATTATTAACCAATTTCTTAATGTTTCCTAACTCTAAACTTAAGAAAACTGGTTAATTAATCAGTATTAATTAAGTCAAGGTGAGAATCATCTAGAAACTCACATGAATCAATTCCAAGATGATCCTAGCCATTGATTAAATTTTAATCTTGGTCATTGGTGCTCCAACAGTGGATTACAAGAGGAAGTCGACGGGCACTTGGAGAACACACTTGGGAACACCAGAAATTCAATTTCCTTGGCAAATCGATTTCCTAGCAGCAGTCAACTGTCGGAGAGCCAGAGATTGAAAGCAGTGAGTGGGGGCCAAGGACAGTGAGTCTAGAGGAGGTTTTCCAGATCCAGAGAGGCAACAGCAAGTGATAAGAGTTATCCACGCAAAAGCAGCGCAGAGGCTGACGCAAAACAATTCGATTTAGCTCAGGAGGAGGTCAATTCAGTTTCCAGAGGGCCGGAGAGTCACTTCCAGCAACAGAGACAGCCTAGATGGCTTTCTCAGAGGTAGTATCGAGCTACACATGTGAGAGACAACACAGAAGGATTCACACTGGGGCTTGGACGACCAGTTTTCTATAGAAGTCAATGTCGGGATTGCTTGTGGTGTGAGAGAATTTTCTCTCTAATTATTTTTGTCAGATACTTGTTTATTGGATTGCCAGTTGGGCATCCATAGATTGTACTCAGATTTTCGTTGTTGCATAATAAAATAAACCCTCATCAGGTGCACCAGTTTCCCGCATTGAGTTTTTCTGGGGACTTTATCCAAAAATAACGGTGTCAATTTTATTGTGCGTATTTTCTCAGTTTTTAGCACTATTATTTCCGTAATTTTTATTTGTGAAGGTTGTAGTGTGTTTATTTCGATGTTGTCGTAGCAATAAACAGAATAATTAATTTATCAGTTAGAAGAAATAATACCAATTGATTCAATATGGTTCCGGTTTTCGGAATTTTCACAATTATCAGCTCTAAAAAACAATTGGAAGAAGCCAGAAAAACTAAAGAATCGCTTAGAAGAGAACTTGAAGAAAGCAACAAGGAAAGAGAAGAGTTAGAATCAGAAATAGTTTATTTACAGAAGGAAGGAGAGAAAAGAGGCAGTGTTCAGCAAAACTTTGCAAACGGCTCTAAAGCATTAAATGAGCTTCTCAGCAGTCAAAGGGCATATAGTGACAAGAATGGTCCAGGCTACAGAGAAAAAATTAAAAGGGTTCAAGCTACTCCATGACAAAAGAATTAAATGGATAGAAAACCTATGCAGAACTGCTAAAGGATCTATCAAGCAAGGAAGCTTCCTCAGCAAAAAGGCCCTTGGAAAACGGTTCCATGAAGAAGGTTTCCTCCCAGGTATCAACCCATCTTTCATGGTTTTTGTTATTCATGTGGAAAGTTTGGACATAAAGTTGTAAATTGTCATTCTTATGGTTGGAACAAAAGCAACTTTGGAAGACCCTTTAGGAATGGTTATCTGAGAAGTTCACATGAAAATTACAAGAAAAATTACAACAGGTTTGATTACTTAAGAAATGCAGTAGAATGCTATAAATGCAACAATTCTAGACATTTCGCTAAAGATTGTAGGTTTACTGCTCCCCCAAGGGAATCACAACAGAATCAGAATGCACAAGTCTGGAAGAAGAAAGAATGAAAGATATGCTCTTGCTCTAAAGGCTCAAAGCAAAAAGGAATGTATGGTACGTTGATAGTGGTTGCTCAAAGCATATGATCGAAGACAGGAATAATTTTATATCTTTGAAAGAAGGAAAAGATGGAACAATGTCTTTAGGAAATGATCGATTTGCAATTGTTATAGGCACAAGTACAGTCAAGCTTCGAAACAAGGATGCTACAACAAAATATGCCCTTCTTATTGAAAATATGAATCATAGTTTGTTGAGCGAGTCAAATGTGTGATCAAGGACACACATTGCTCTTTGACTCAAAGAAATGTGAAATAAGAAGATAGAAATCCGACCAATTGGTGGCCGCTGCAACTAGGACTCCAAACGACATGTACACATTGTATGAGGCTGTTGAAGGTTGTTTCTTGGCAAAAGAAGATGAGTGTTGGCTCTAGCATAGACGAATGGGACATATAAACTTTGATAACCTTGTCAGAATCAACAAAAGGGAAGTTGTGAGAGAAATGTCGTTGATTTTCAAACCAACCAACACTATATGTAAACATTGCAGGCATGGAAAATAGGGAAGAGTTGAATTCAAGACAAAAGAATATTCCACATCAAAACCATTGGAATTGATACACATTAATTTGTGTGGACCAATGTAGACTAGAGAATTGGATGGTGAGTTGTATTTCATGTTAATAGTTGATGATTATACAAGGAAGACAACAATTAGTTTTTTAAAGAAAAATTTTGAAGCATCTGAATACTTCAAAATCTTCAAGGAAATGGTTGAAAATGGAATTGACTTGAAGATTAAATGTTTGCAATCGGATAACAATGGAGAATTCACAACCAAAGCATTTCAGCATTTCTGTGAAGAACATGGAATAAAAAGGCAGTTCTCAATAACGAGGACACCACAAGTTAATGGAGTTGTCGAAAGGAAGAATAGAATTGTAGAAGAAATGGCCAAAACCATGCTGAATGATTCAAAATTGGATAACAAGTTATGGGTTCAGGCAATTGATACAATTGTGTACATATTGAACAGAGGATTACTTAGGAGCAATTGTGATAAGACCCCATATGAACTATGGAGAGGAAGACTAGAAAATGTCAAACATTTCCATGTATTTCAAAGCAAATGTTACATCAAAAGAGAAGACCAGAAAACAAGAAAGCTTGATTCTCGGGTAGATGAAGGCATATTTGTTGGATATGCACACAAAAGAAAAGCATATCAATGTTACAATCATAGGCTCAACCGAATAGCTGAAAGTGTCAATGTAACATTTGACGAAGTTTGTGGATCAAAGAATGAACAAGGAAACTCATCTTCAAACAAATCTGAGATACGAGACACTGAATTAGAAAAGGTCAAAGAGGAAGCCCCAGAGCAAGCACAATTGAATAAGGAAACAACTACCAACTAGGAAGAGACAAGAGATGAACAACAAGCACCCTCAAAGACCCTTAAAAATGGTATCAAAAGAATCATCCTTCAAATCAGATCATTGGGGATCTCAATGAAGGTATAGGATCCAGAAGAAACTGACAACTTCATGCGCCACAACAAGCCCATCTTGCTCTTTTGGCCACATTTGAGTTAAATAGCTTTGAATAAGCCAGTCATGATGAACATTGGGTTGCTGCTATGAATGAAGAATTGGATCTAATTGAGAAGAATGATACTTGGGAATTGTTTCCACGACCTAAGGATAAAAATGTCATTGGCACAAAATGGATTTTCAAGAAGCTGAATGAGGATGGACAGGTCACCAGGATTAAAGCAAGGTTGCTCTGCAAAGTATTTGCATAGGTTGAAGGAATCGATTTCGAAGAGGCATTTGCTCTCGTTGCCAGAATGGAAGCAAGCTATTAATATGTTCTTGGCTTATGCATGTTCAAGGAAAATCAAAGTATATCAAATGGACGTGAAATCAACCTTTCTGAATGGAGACTTAGAAGAAGAGGAATACATAGAACAACCCAAAGGATTTTTGCTAACAGATAAAAAGGACTATGTTTGCATATTAAATAAGGCTTTGTATGGTCTCAAACAGGCTCCTAGGGCTCGACATGCCCATCTTGATAAGTACTTGCAGAAACAAGGATTCAAGAGAGGAAGTATGGATAGCAACCTTTATGTAAGGATTGAATATGATAGCTTAACGATTATTGAAGTATATGTGGATGATATAATCTTTGGGAACGATGATGACAAGTTACTGAAGAAGTTTGTAGCTTATATGCAAAGTGAGTTTGAGATGTCGTTACTTGGTGAGTTTACATTTTTCTTGGGACTTCAAATATCTCAAGAAGACAAGGGAATATTCGATTGTCAAGCCAAATATATCAAGGAATTATTGAAGAGGTTGCAGATGGAAGATTGCAAGCCAGTGAGCATCCCAATGGTCACAGGTTGCAAGTTGACCATAGAAGACTCATCCAAGGATGTGGATCAAAGAATGTATAGAGCTATGAATGGCAATCTCTTGTATGTAATAGCTTCCAGGTCAGATGTGATGCAGGGGGTTGGATAGGTAGCACGATTCCAAGCAACAACAAAAGTATCCCATGTCATTGCAATAAAAAGAATCTTTTGGTATCTCAAGGGAACAACAAAATATAGATTATGGTATCCTAAAGGAAATGAGCTAACTATTACAGCGTATACAAATGCAGATTGGGCAAGAAGGGTTGATGATCGTAAAATCACTAGTGGAGCAGCTTTCTATCTAGGTGGTTGTCTTGTTTCATGGTTGAGAAAGAAGATATCTTCAATCTCCTTATCCACAACGGAAGCAGAATACATAGCAGCAGCAGCTTGTTGTACATAGATCCTCTAGATGAAACAAATCTTGCAGGATCTTCATGTGTAGTTTGATAAGCCCATTCCAATATTCTACGATAACACCAACGCCATAAGTATCTCCAAGAATCCTGTGATGCATTCAAAAACAAAACACATTCTGATCAAGTGCCATTTTGTTAGAGAACAAGTTGCATAGAAGAACATCAAAGTTGAATATATTGGGACGAAAGAGCAAATAACAGACATCTTCACTAAACCATCGCCATGTGAGACATTTGAGTATCTTCGCTGAAAACTTGGGATTCTCCCAAGTTCCCATTAGAGTGTTCTTTTATCCTGGCAAGCAGATAGGGGGAGTAGAGGCAGGCAAGTCCACAGGAGCAAGTAGGTTGTCAAGGGGAGTCACCCTTTGCCATTGATGTGAAAGGGGGAGAGAAAGCGTTAGGAAGGTTAGAAGCATAATGTTAGGGGGAACCATGATCATAAGGGAAGTACATGTGTTGCTATCAATGCTAAAGGGGGAGATTATTGATAGGTGGCTATCATTGATGTCAACCCAAGCAAAACCAGGAGATGCCCTGCTTTTGTTGATAAATGTGGCGTGGTAATTCACTACTGTTCAAGTCAAAATCATTCTAGTTGGACTCTCCTCAGAAAGATGTTCCGGTGGTATGTGGCATGCCACATAGCTCTTCGCGGTTTGAGAGATATTTGTGTTTGAAGTTGAAAACCCTCATTAGTGGGCTAAAATCCCAAGGGGTTGTGACATGGCACATATTCATTGGTTGATGGACATTAAAAATCTAATATGAGGGTTATTTATTCTACTTAATGGACAAGTCATCTTAAGGATCGTCTCGTTCACCATTTAAAAAGAGGAAGAACCCATATACATTCCCCTCAAGGCCAGCGGTCTTCCTAACTTAGAACATACAACATGTATTACTTTAATTTTAATATCCTAAAGCCCTCATGAAACCCCTACTAAAATTTGAATGGCAAGCTTATGTAGCCCCTCTTTTGAACCCCTCCTAGATATATAAAAGGACTATTCCTCTCTTCTAAACAATGAACTTAAATGCATAATATAGCAAGAGAGAACTCTAAACTATTTCGACCACCTTAAGCATCTAACATAGGTATTTAATGAAGGAATAGGATCTGGTTTTTTTTGGTTCGGAGTTTCGATCCTTGAAGGATTGTGCTATTGCAAAAGGAGTGAAGGCTTTAAAGAAGACAACCTCATCTAGGGCACAGCAAAATCTATCCTTGACCATGTTTATAAACCTATGACAAGTATCTTTCATTTGGACCTATTGTGGAGGTTTACAATTCAGGTCAGGTGTTTATTTTGTTGTATAAATTCCATAGTATATGCCTTTGTTTTGGATTTGTTTGGGAATCTACTTAGTGCAGGTGGAGGACGACCCTCTAGGGAACTGTTATCCACCATTTTGTGGGTGATATCCATAGGAGAAAAACTTTCTCTAAGGTGGTCCTCAGCCAGCAGCCAACAACCCCTTACAACCACCAACTAGCTCATTATGCCTTTTCTCCGCCCCATGAGACAACCATGTGGTCCCTCGCCCATCTGTCGTGATCGTATGTTTGAAGGTGGGCCTCCCGAACCTAAAGGTATGCCTTGTCATTTGGTAATTGAGTATTATAGTTTGCTTATCATGGACATTCCTGGGCATGGATTAATGAGGGGGATTCGGCAGAAAGGATGGGTTAGGTATGTGCCCTTGTCCCTTAGCCCCCTTTTGGATATTAACCTTGCATCCTAGTCGCATGAGATCTCTTTTACTGACCATTTGGCTTTAGGGATGGTATTTCATGGGAAACCCTGATTTTTGATTGCGTGGTCTGGCTCACTTATCCGCTTATATTACTCTATTTCCACTCATTATCACCCCATTCATCATTTCTCCCAACCAAGTCCACATTCCACCACTGGGTCCACATAAGGGTTAGCTTGTCGCTTCCCCTTGCCCACACCTTGGGTTGTGGCCTAGAATGACGTCCAGAGGTTGATGCAACTAAAAAGAAAGATAAAAGCATATTTGGCCACATTCAACAACAAAATGTACCACAAAATGCAAAAGATGGTTGGGACAAACAAATTTAGCACATGGGAAAAAGCCAATACATGAGCTCTACCCTATCCTCATGGTCATCACCCTAGTTCCTACAGATTCTATAAACCTCCTTCATCATATAGGAACCCATGATTGTCTCAACCCCTCGTGGGCAATGAACTACCCTACCTTTAAAGGGGGTATTCACTGCTATATCTTATACATCATGCTCTTATCCATTGAGCCCCAAGCAGTTAATCAAAGAAAATGAAGTGAACAAAGTTCCTTCTACAGATTAATTACTCCAGAAAACTTGGAATGTCAAGATACCCATTTAGGATATAAATATTATATTAAATATGAATAAGAATGAATAATGACTGATTTACAATGAGAACGAGAGGCTTGCTTATATACCAAGCAAGTGTCTCTTCATAAAGAGTCATGTCTCAATTAGACATGCCTCTTCAACTTAATTACTACTTAACTAATAATTAATTATGATTATTATCATTTACATTATATTTATATTATTTACATATTTTATTCATTACATTGCCTCCTTCCTCAAAGAGCTTTGTCCTCAAAGCTTGTCAACGACAAAAGGCTTGATCCCTTTTTCGGCTTCAAACGTCTTTCTGTCTTGGAACAGTCATCTTCGTCAATACAAGCTGATATGACCTTCTTAGTGACAAACAAAATTGTCGCACTGAGAAACATGAGGTGCCTTGACCTTGATTTTTCCACCCTTCATTGCGACAAATAGAATTGTCGCATTGAGAAACATGAGGTGCCCTGACCTTGACTTTTGCACCTCATGTACCACAATTGCTTCCTCCTATACATTATAAACCCAAATGTGGGCTTCCCTCTTATTAGCTACCCTTGTACCCTAGCATATGACTCAGGCTAGGGGACGCATTGGATCTTATGCAAAATTGCAGATCGTCTCCATCTTGGGTTTGGTCTCCCTAGTCCTAATACTCCAAAGGGCTACATTGGCACATGTAGGGTGTGCGTTGAGAGCCATGGGTCTCCACAGCAACAGATAACACTCCATGGATCTCCACAGCCATTCAGAAATTGCTAGTGGTTCACTTATTGGACGAGGAAGATGCACGTTATCAATCATGCCTAGCTGGCCCCAGAGTTGCACCATACACTTAGCAGATGATCCAGGACTTGCACGATGATGTGGCATCACCTACACCATCATCTTAGCCCTTGCGGACGATCTACAAGCATCTTCAATTTGTTTGAAGAACCATGAGGACACTTGTGTGCCCCCTCATGTCATTTGGAGCACCACGGGTTATTACAAAGGGCCAACTCCTTGTCCACTACTTTTGAGGGTTCTATTCTTCATTATGGCACCCATGGACCTCATTAGGCCTCTTAGAGGGCCCTACGACACACATAGATTATTATTTGACCTATTGAGAGACTTACTCTTTCATTTATGAGCTAGTTTAGTGGGCTTGTCAACAAAAGACGAATTATTATAACATTATTTTATCTTTGGGGCTTATGTAGGCCAAGGAGGCTAATTTGAACTCCTAATTTGTGTATAAATATAAGTGAAATGAGTTCATTTGCTCATCATGACTTTGGATTGAATCTTTTCTCTCTCTTGAGAATTTCATACTTTTTCTAGAGGATGAATTGGAGCTTTATGGATGAATTTTGATGTGTGGATATTGGTCTATCTTCTCTTGGAGCTTCTCTTTTGTCAATTGTGGATTGTTATGTTACATGTATGTATGCGCTTTTAATGTTATTCTTGTTTTACTTTGTCATATACATTAGACTGAGATTTTCATTTTGCATGCATTTATTGCTTAAAATTGTGGAATTTTGTCTCTATTATAGTATCTCTCAATGTATGGGCCATGTAATGTGAACGAAATCTCCTAGGGGTAACTCTATCAACAAATTGACCTTGATAAGCCATTTCCTTTGCACATCGAAGCATAAAAGCTACAATTTGCTTCTCCTTGACCTAGTGGGCTAGCGAAGTGATCTTGAGGCCTCCTTGACTAGGAATCAAAGATCCTCACTCATATTCATCATAGGCTCCATTCTCCCAAGACTAAGGCATTGATGTACTAAGAGGTGGTCGTCTAAAAATGTATCATTTACACCTTTCTCCAGGTCTAGCCAAGTTGGGTCACCTAGGGCACTGTTTTCCTGACAAACTACCCATCAAAAAAATTCATCTCTGGGGATCTTCTGCGCTGGTGTTTCCTCAAGCCCTCCTCCAAATTTGAGGCCATTCTAAAGGTGGAGTTGTGAGAAAATCCAAGCCCTAGCTTCAGGATCAAACTTTGCCCTAGCATCCCCAAAGGCTAGTACCTTATTGGATCAATTCAAACCTTTAAGTGGATACTCTTTCTTTGATCCATTTCCATACCTTGTCCAGGTTAAGGATAATCATTGGTTGCCATACTCTTCTCCCCTACTCTAGATTGGGTCCACTTCGTCCCATGTGGTCTCGTTCCTTTGAAAATACAATTCTTCAAGAACCATTCGGGATGCCAATTTCATATAAGGATTTAGGGATTGGGAAATTCCTTCATAAGTCATATCCCATAAACCTAACCCTTGAATCCTCCTTTCCTTTCCCTAGAAGACATTGTACCTTGCTTAGAAAACAAGCAAGCTCTATCCTTCTAACTCTTCCAGGAAAGGGATTATTTGGGTCACTCCACATCATTTCATTGACTTACCCTTCATTAGTGACTCCATAATATATTGGGTCTCCTCCCATCAGTGAAAGTTCGTAAAGAGAACGGAGCCTTAGCTGAGATGATGGTGGGCTAAGTTTACATTTGTTGCCCTTTAGTTATACTCTTTAGGTCCTGTTGACCACTACGTGTCAACGACCCATAGCAGTACACCCCCTTTTTTTCGCAAAATGGATAGTGCCTGATCGATGTGTTCGTGCCGTCCAGCTATCATAACCATCTTATAATGTAAACCTAGTTTGCATGTGTATAATGTAAATAATCTCAGCAGATCTATGTTGTGTATGTAATTACCTAGGTAAACCTACTTTTCTGGTGACGACCTACATTTCGAGAGTTTTTTGTCTCACCGATCCATTCTCGGATGGTCAGCAGAGTTTTCCTTCAGCTTTACGCCAACGCCGGAATGGATTTTGTCACTGGGATCTTACGGGGGCCCTAGTGTTCTAGATCGAGTCTATGTAAAAGCGATTTGGGAATAATCCTAACTATTTGGTTAAGTTATTTTATTATAAATTTCTTGATCTACTAAATTATATTTGTGTCGCAGAACTGGGTAGTCTGTGAGGGTCTTTCGCAAATGGGTTTTCCCCATTGAGATATAAAAAATGTAAAAATCATGATGTAAAGTGTCTTGAGGGTTAGAAAATTAATTTATCCCCTCTTAGGTTAATTAATTAAATTTTCTGACCAAAATTAATTAAAATCCTAAGCCAGAAATTTGATTAATTCTAGGTCCTAGTTAAATTTAAATTTTCCAAAGGAAAAATACATTGATCCTTACAAAATTAAAGTTTAAGAGGTCCAGGGACTAAGGTAAATTAATTAATTTGCTAAATTTTAAGCCTTTGGTCCCTTAGGTTTAGTCAAAGTCAAAATTTTGAGGAAAATAATTCAAAATTTTAATTTTCGAATTAATTAAAATGCATTGAATTGAAAATTTCAAATTTCCTCAATAATTTAAAATTTTGACTGATGAAATTAAAAAAAAAATAATCTCATCAAGAGTCGAGATTTCTTTGACGAGGATCACTTGAACTAGCCGTTGGAGGATTTATATTTAAATAGGAGGTTATTTGTTAGTCAGTTCATCCGATCTCTGGATCATGTACTAAGCTCTCAAGCTCTCTTGTATACTTTTTTGAATTAATGCAAAAGTCTTTGGGGTTTCAACATGTTGTAGTGTTCCTCTTCATGAATTTATGGTAACATTGCTTTAATTTCTGCTTAATATTATATGAAAACTATCAACCAATAGTTCTCTTAGAATAATCTGAATATAGGTATCTTATTTAGTTTGTTAGATTTAGGGTAACATTTTTAATTTTGATTGAAATAGCAAGTATCTCTATTTCTTCAGAATTTCATTGTTGTTTTATTCCTCTACTTGATTTGATGGTTGATTTAACGTTTGCAGAAAATCTCTCAGGTTCTCATTGAGCGTTTGAGGATAGTTCTCGGTTGGAACAGCCAACTCTCAACACATATTTTCTGAAGAGCCTACTTCATATAAGCCTCAGGATATATTTAACAATAATCTTTTTTTCTGTAGGGTGTTTTTGGGCTAGTACCTCTCTAAAATTTCAAAAACTTTCAAATATTTTGTAGAAATTTTGATAGATCTGGCTATTAAGAGCCTTATATTATAAGATTTGGGAGTGGAGTTAGACTCATACTCCTCAGATCTGATATATCTGTAAATTATTTGTATAGATCAGTTATTTACTTGTGTAGATCTAAAATTTTGCAACATAATTTTGAATTTTAACACTTGGGTTTTTTGGGAATTTCACTATTTTTGTACATATTGGATATTGGGTTTTTCTCTTTTCACTTGTGCAGAAATAGATCTGAGAAAATCAGCCAAGAAAATCTTCAGATCTAAGCTAGATCTAAACCTTGGAGGGCAAGATCTGGGCTCAAAGATTGTTTGCAAGAATAGATCTGAGAAATCAGCCAAGTAAATCATCAGATCTGAGCTAGATCTAGAACCTGGAGGGCAAGATTTGGGCTCAAAGATTGTTTGCGGGAATAGATCTGAGAAATCAGCCAAGTAAATCTTCGGATCTAAGCTAGATCTAGACCCTGGAGGGCAAGATATGGGCTCAAAGATTGTTTACAGGAATAGATCTGCGATTTTTCAAGCAGATCTAGGGGTTTTGAAACAGATCTAGGCCCTTGAGGGCAATATCTTATCCCAAATATTTTTACAAAGCCACCCATTAAAGATTTTGCAATAAATCTGAAGATCTGAAGCAAAATAATTTTTTTCTAAACAAGGGTTTCAAGTTTTGGGGCTCCTAAGCCCAGATCTGCCTTCTCCTAGCTTAACGCTAGTTCTATTGAGCCTAGTGCTAACTCTCATTGGCCCTAGATTCCCTTGCTTCATTTTTTATTTGAATATTTGATTTTCTGAAGCTAATCATTGGTGGGTTTTTGCAGAAAATTTGGTAAAAATTTGTGTTTCAGATATTGAAATTTTTTTGGCAACTTGGGCAAGTGATCTTCAAGGCCTAAGGCCTAAAGGTTTGATCTCTAAACCATATTTTTCCTCACTATTTGCTACAACAGTGATATACCTTTCTAATAGTGGTGAAAAACACATCTAAGTGGTTTAAAATTAACTAAAAAATTGTTAAATACATTAATAAGTCATTTATATTTGATATGTATCAAACATTTGGCCTAGATCTACATTTTGGGTCACTGTTATCTCTAAATAATTTTGTTTCTGAAGTCTGAAATATAACAGTGGAAAAATTTCATGTGGTTTAGCCTAAAATCGGGTCCTAAGTTGTCTAATACATTAAGGAATTAATTTCTTGAGTTGGTCATTCATCATTAGGCTTATTTCATGTTTTAATTGCTGGTTGTAATAAGTATGTCAGATTTGATATAATTCCAGAAATCATATCAATACAGGCTAAAAAATTTTGATAGTTCATGTGGGCAAGTTTGGAAAATTTTCGGTAAATTTTTGGCATAAAGATATCATTGATAGCTTACTGTTTTCATTGTCATATTGTTGTTGTCATAAATTTTTCTTACTATTGTCCTAAAAATTAATTTCTGAAAATTAAGTACTCTGTCATGGAATCGTGATAAAATGCATATCCTTTGTTTCGTAAACTGAGTATTTTTTGAGCATCTGTTGATATTAATTGCAAAGAAGTTTTTGTTCTCTTTGAATTATAATTGTATCAGAAAGATTTGAAATAAGCTTGTGTTCTAATTGAAATATCTTCAGGGGTTTAATTTTGAGTCTTCATTTAATAAAGCGAACATTTCATTAAGTTATTGGAAGTTTCTACGACATAAGCATCTTTTCATCCTTGAATCTAACTTCATCTCATCTTCTTATCATCTGGTGCATTTGCATATAAGTTAGTTTTGCATAAATAAAATTTACTTCCAAGCATAAGCTTGGTCAATAGAGAGATAGGTATCCATCCATCATTGCTTGAGTAGCCTGCTTTATAATACTTAAAACGGTGACCTTGCAGTCGTCAAAGCCACAGCTCTCTGCAGCGCCGGAGGTACCGGTATGTTAGATTTTCAGGAGAGGTATCATTAATCACACCTTAGTGTGCTTCACCTTATCTTCTTTCTATCCATTTCTACTAAATCAAAGTCAATATAGAAAAAATTGAAAGGTTAAAACTTAGATAGGCATTTAATTAAAATTAACCAAGATTCTTGCATCTCACATTAGTTTTAGGGTTTGCATTTCATAAAGATAGTCATTCATCTAAGCAGCAGTTGCTAATCGATTACTTGGTCTTCATTTCCCTAGCAAGATCATTGAATCCATAAGGCACCGGTATCAATTGTTTAAAATCTAATCAAATCCTGTAAGTCTTGATAAATCTTAATCAAGTACTTGATCGCTTCATTATGTCTCCTGAACTGGTTGGTTCCCAACTAGTTTTTCTTCATTCCATTTTTCCATAGGGTCTACCCCCCTTAGTCTGCTGTAGAGAGACAGTTTAAACGGAGAGATTGGGGATCAAAGTGATAGCCCCCGATCTAAGCCGTTGTCGCGGTGCCTAGACATTCTATGCAACAACAGGTCCCCTGCTAGTTTGAGCGGTAACATTTTTGGTGTCATTGTTGGGGACACGAAATGTGTGTTTTGTTCCCCATACGACATATTGACATATCATTATTGGCGACTCCATTGGAAGAATGAAGCCCTAGTTCTTCATTAAACTTTAAGGTCAATGCTTGTGGGGTGAAGCAAGAATTTTTCTAGGCATATTTAATTTCACCCTAGCAACTCTTACATAGTTTTCATGTATACCTCTACTAGGTTGTCTTTCTTTGAAAAATTTCCCGCTTTGGACATTGCTAGCATCCCTGGGCATCCTAATCATGTAGCGGGAAGGATGGTACGTGGGGTGTCTGTGTTTGATGGTGATCCACTCTCCGCAATTGACCACGTAGAAAGATTTAATGCACATGCTTCAAGAGAGAAGGTTGTTCACCAAGATGTCCTAATGTTATTCTTCATGGGATCTCTTGGTGGTCATAACTCATGGTTGCATGATCATGAACCTAGGAGCATCTCATCTATTGAAAAGTTTGTTGTTAATTTTAGGTATGTTCTATGTTGATAGCAATTTTACTTCAATTTTCCATATTAGCTCAATATTAAATTCCAGATTAGCAATCACATTTACCATAATAGTAAAATGCAGATAGAACATAAACATAAATTGCAGAAGACAAGCCAAGGCAAGAAGACACAAGATGTGACGCTAGCCAGGGACAAACCCCAATGTGGGAAAACCCTTGTTCAATTCTTCTTATATGTTCTTCAATAGTTCAATAGAGAGATAGTACATATACATCAGAAATCAACCTTTTGACTTATCTAAATAAGAGCAGAGATCTTCTCTAAGAAGATAGCATATGAGGTAGCTGATCTGAGCTGAGTTGAAGGCATACTGCTTCCACTGATCCAAGGTGACTCCATCACCACGCCGCACCTCACTGTGCTGCACCCAATCATCATGCTAGACCTCATTACCATGTTGCACCTCCCTATACTACATCATCATGATGTACCTTATCATCTTGCTGCACCTACCAGTGCTGCCTCATGTTGTACCTCACTGTGCCCATCATGCTGCATCTCATTGTAGCATTTATTATCACTGTGCTGCACTTTTTTACCAAGTGTTGCACACAACATGCTACACTACACTTCATCACGATGCCCATCATTATGCAGTAGCATTCAACATCATGTTGCACCTTATAGCAATGCTGTCACATCTTATCATGTACTGCATTAGTTCACTGTTTAGGAGATTCTCTATTTGCTGCATTGGATGGCATTCTAACAATAGATTGGGCAACCTTCATCATGGACTAGTTAGGCCATTAAGACAATCCAACCAACCCTCACACATTGGCAGCAACATCAAACTGATCCATGTTGCTCTAACCTTGTTTGCATATCACTGTTTGGACTATCTAGTTAGGGCATATTATTGTAGCCTTAGACTTCTCCAATGGATTCCCGAACAGCCCTTGAAAGACTACACCATACTTTAAGATAGCCCCTGCCTTGCTATGTTCCTGCCTTAGGGCATATGACAACCCTTTACTACCCTACACGAGCCCAGTTGTGATGCTATGGCCTGCGGCCTAGCACAACAGCAACTTGTGGCTTTCGATCCTTAAAACATGTCCAAAACAACAACATTTAACCCTCAAGAACTTGGCCTAACAACTAGCACCCTCGACCTCCATGACATCAATTCAGACCCTTGATTTGACCCTAAAACAACCCTTATCCCCTCACGGTTTCTTCCTTCTATGTTGTGGCTAGGTGATTGCGTTTAGGGTAGCTATATCGTGAACAACGTTTAGGGAAGCTTTATTATGGACAACGTTTAGGCTTGTGTCCACTATAAGAGTTATCCTCCATGTTAGGCTATATTAGGACAACGTAGCGCCTTCTCTCCCTTACATGCATCTCGATCTAGGGCATGTCATCTCCATGACATCGTTGAGCTAGGGCATCTTCTTCTTAGGGCTGCATAGGTCCCTTAGGATCTCTTCCTCCCACCAAAACCCAAAGACAAGTGGAGAGGAAGAGATCAAAAGAAGTGTGTGTTGAAATGACTAGCAAGCCACCTCTTTATATACTAAAACGTTGAGCACATGCGGGGGCAATTTGGTTGCTGGCCGACCTTGACGAATTGTCCCATAACATGAATAAATTCATATCTCCATCAATACACCTCTCAACAAGAGGAATCTAACAAAAATATCAATTGTCATAGATAAGATGACCCACATGGAGTTTGGTCCTAGTTGCCAATTTTACCACTCCCTCTCAACTAGGGAGAACTCCATCCGCTGATCCATCTGCCAAACTGTGCTATCTCTGCCATCTGTGCACTGCTCTGCTCTGCTTTGTTGGACCACGAAGAAGAAGAATTGATCGAGAATGTCTCATACCATTCTCTACTGACCCGAAGTCAGTCCCATATGAAGAGAGTGTCTCATACCACTCTTATTGATTCGAAATCAGTTCCAAAAGAGAGTGAGTTATATCACTCTTACTAACCCGAAGTCAGTTCCAAAAGAGTGTCTCAAACCACTCATACTGACCTGAAGTCAGTTTCGTTGATCTCAAATCATTATCATCCTAGCATAGGGACTACGGTAGTAACATGATGCGTCCATCGGCACTACCATGGTCCCTATCCTCATTTCCCTGCTCATTGGCCAGATGAGAGGTAACCATGAGTCCCAGAATGCATGGGTAGGATGTCTCGACGGGAGAAGGATGAACCACTCATCCTACCTACATGTCGCAAGGGGTATCACAGGGGAAGGCTTAACCACTCACCCTGTACACAACAAATCACTAGGGGAAGGTTGAACCACTCACCCTATGGCTATGTCTCAGTAGGAGAAGGATGAACCACTCATCTTGCCTACAAAGCAAACCACTAAGGGAAGGCTTGAACCACTTACCCTATGGTTGCTCATCACTCCAAGATATACCCCCAAGTCCCCGGAGCTCCCACAACTCAATGTCCATATCATATAGGACCCTTAGGAGAGAGTCTCTCCACGACTCCTAGTCGTTCTCGAAAAGTCACAAATTTGACCTTTCCCAGGGGCTTCGACAGAATGTTGCCGACTTGCACATTAGTCTCAATGCCATCGAGCCTTCCTACTCCTTGATGTACCATATCCTAGATAAAGTGGTACCTAATGTCGATATGCTTGGAGCGATCATAGAATACGAGATTCCTCAACAATCGAATACCCCTCTGCTTGTCACAGAAGATCGCAGTGGTATCCAACATGTGTCCAAACAGCTCACTGAAGAGCTTCCTCAACCAGGCAGCTTCACACGAGGTCATACTCGTAGCTATGTATTCGGTCTTAGCAGTGCTCAAAGCAACTGACTTCTGCTTCCTGCTCATCTAGGATCGAAGCAGAACCCAAAGAGAACTAGCACCCAGAAGTGCTCTTGTGATCTCCCACACTGCCTGCTTAGTCAGCATTCGAATAATCATGTAGCTTCACATTTCCGACAGTGTATCTCAATCCATGAGAAATTGTGCCCCGAAGATATCTCAAATGATTCTTGGCACCAATCTAGTGAGGCTCAACCATATATGAGCTCAACCTGCTAACTGCAAAACATATATCCGGACAGGAGTTCACTAAGAACATCAATGCTAGTATGGGTTCATGAAACTCAGAGGCATTTCCCACATCAGGTCCAGCATCACTACTGTATAACTTCTCAAAGGTAGGCTTCATCGAGGTAGTCACAAGCTTGTAGGTCACCATTCCAAATCCAAAATCCAACTCCCTCTTACTTTTGCAAATGAGAGGGTCTGCACCTGTCAAAAAGAGGTCATCCTTATATGGTGCTAGTATGACAGGTCTATCATCCACAGCTTTCAAGCAATGGTTTGGATCGGCTTCACTCCTAGTGAATCTCAGCTTCATCAGACAACTATCAATCCTCTCATATCAAGCCCAGGGTGATAGCTCTAAATCATAGAGAGCCTTCTTCAACCTGGATATATGAGATTCCTGATCATGAATCTCAAACCCCTCGGGTTGTTCCAAATTGAGGTCTTGCTACATGAGGGGAATGGTCCCCTTGTAAGTTTTCCTTCGGTGCATCTCAGACATGTACCTCCATGCTCTTCTTGAATTCAAGCATCCCTTTCACCATCTGACTCACATCGGGTAGGGCCCCATAATGAGTAGATCTTCGGCGTTATATAAGACATGTGTCAACTGACATAGTCCCCAATGAACTTCCTGCAACTTGATACAAATTGCCAACCCTGAACCCAAGAATAAAAGTATCTTTGAAAATTCCATTTTCAAACACGTACCTTTCCATCGATGAATGCCACCTTCAAACCTTTCACTTCCATTGCCGAAATGGACATCAGGTTCTTGAGATCAGGTACATAAATAACTTCTTGTAAATCAATTGTGTTACCCTTATTCAACTGAGGGGTAACATTCCCTACACCTTTTCCAGGATAGGTGGCATTGACTCCAAGTATAATCTCCATGATTGTTTCCTTCTCTACCAAATTAGAGAGAGCTTCCTTCTATCTGATGCAGTGCCTTGAAGCACTATAATCAATAAGCTAGATTCCTAAAGGGTCTGGAGGAGAAGTAGTGGAGAGGGCCATTATAAGATAACACTCCTTTATTGTTAATTTTAGGTATTTTCTATGCTTAGAGCAATTTATTTCAATTTTCACAGTTAGCTCAAGATCATTTCTAGATTAGCAATCACATCAGCATTAAAGTAAACTGCAGATAGAACATAAACATAAATAGCGAAAGACAAGCCAAGACAAGAGGACACAAGATATGGCGCTAGCCAGGGACAAACCCCAATGTTGGGAAACCCTTGCTAAATTCTTCTTCTATGTTCTTCAATAGATCAGCACAGAGAGAGATAGTACATATACATCAGAAGTCAACAATTTGACCTGACAAGATAAGAGCAGAGATCTTCACCATGAAGATGACATAATGAGGTTGCAGATCTGATGACAAGGGTTGCAGATCTAAACTTAGGTGACGACATATTTCTTCAAGGTGATCCCATTAACATACTACATTGAACCACGTTGCATCCAATCATGCTGCATCTTCCAGAATGCTGTCCTTTTCCTGCAGTACTAGCTGTCACTACTATATGAGCTAGTGCATCAAACTTCAATTCTCATCCTTGATACAGTGATGATCCAAGTTGAGGTTTCAGTATTGCCATACTTGCAAGACTGATTTGTGCAACCCTTAACACAATCTATGATGTTGGCTATGGCCTATGGCCTAGCCCAGCAGCAAGTAAGCTCTACACACAATACCCAACTATCTTTATCCTTGAACAGCAATGTCTTCCAATCTTCTCCTGAGAGATCATCTTAGACAGACTTGATTTACCTACTCGTTGAGGCTGCACCAGACACAGTCACTTGATGCATAACGTCGTGACTGGTTAGGGTATTTCTTCATTGCACTTCTGCCCCTCAAGCACAATGTCAGCATGCCCAGAATATATCTCAAATGAGTCATGTTGTCACCTACAACAATGTGGCATAAGGACATATCCTCTAAGTTGTCATATGATTACTTTTAGCTGTCTTTCCTTAAAGCGTCTTAAGGTACCCTCAATTGTTATGTATAGAAGCCTCCCCTTTGCTGCGTGTGAGTGCCTTTTCTTGCTACATATAAACCTCTTGGATTGTGACTAGACAGCGTATAGATTAGGTGACTTTCAGACCTGTGGCAAGGGCTCTTTTAAAGCTTCCTTAAACAGCGGATGGAAGGTCCCATATATATATCTCCTTGCTACATAAACAAGTCTCCTCTAGGACTGTGTATAGATCCTCTTTCTGACTGCGGATAAAGAGTCTCTTTCTTGCTGCGTATAGGGTCAATAGATAGCGGCTTTAGGCCTTCATTTAGGGCCTATATTAGCCCTCCTCTCATCTGCGAATTGAGCCTTTTGAGACAGCATATAGAGGCTTATTTATGCTAATTATAAGTCTCCTCTTTTCTGCGTGTAGGTGTCCTCATATGCCTACGGCTAGGGCATATCTTTACTATGGCTATGGCTGCAGCTACGGCTTCATTATGACAGCGGCTAGGTCTCCTCTCTAGGGCTGCATTTAGATGTCTCCCTTGACTGCATATTAGGCCCTCCTCCTTGTTGTGGATTAGGCCTCTCTCTACTCCAGTTAGGGCCTCCTTTAGTCAACGGATTAGGGCTTCTTTAGACTGCGTATAAGTGCCTCCCTTTACTGCTTAGATCATCATACTAGGCCAGTGTATACTCTTAGTGTCTCTCCTTCACCAAAACCCAAAGACGTGGAGAGGAGGAGATCACATGAAGAGTATATGTGTGTGACAAATGACTTCAAGTCCTCTTCTATTTATACTAAAACGTAGAGGTTGAATAGACATGATTGTTGAGCTTCTGAGCCTACATAACTTGTTGGATGACTTGTCAATTTGTCCATAATCAAAATAAATTCATATCTTCATAAATACTTATCGGAATTGGATGATCTTTAGATCAATCCTACACCTCTTGATGAGAGGGATCCAAGAAAAATATCAGCTACCATAAATAAGATGACCCACATGGAGTTTGGCCCTAGTTGCCAATTTAACACTCCTTCTCAACTAGGGAGAACTCCATCCATTGATCCATATGTCCCACTGTACTATCTCTGCCATCAGTGCCCTACACTGATCTGCTCTGCTCTAATCTATTGAGTTCTACTCTACTCTGCTCCTGCTGAGCTCTAATCGAACTATGAAGAAGAAGAAGTGATCGAGGATGTATCATACCATCCTCCACTGACCCGAAGTCAGTCTTAGACTGTGTACCACTCTCACTGGTCTCAGACCAGTATCATTGATCCCAGATCAATGGAAGTCATCCTAGCATAGGGAGTACGGTAGATACAACGATGCGTCCATCGATAGAACTACTATGGTCCCTATCCTCATTTCCCTACTCATTGATCAGATGAGAGGTATTTCCCATGAGTCCCAGACAACATGGGTAGGATACCTCGACAGGAGAACTAATCATCCTGTCCACAGGGGAACGAATCATCCTATCCAGTGGATGCCACGGAGAATTAATCATCCTAGCCTACAGGAGAACGAATCATCCTGTTCCATAGTCGCCATGGAGAACGAATGATCCTGGCCCACAGGAGAACTAATCATCATGTTCTATAGTCGCCATGGAGAACAAATCATCTTGGCCCACAGGAGAACGAATCATCTTGTTCCACAGTCGCCGCAGAGAACAAAGCATCCTGGCCCACAGGAGAACTAATCATCCTGTTCATAGCGCACCACCAGGGGAGGGTGAGCTGTCTTGTGGTCGTAAGTTCCTCCAGTAAGTACCCCAAGCCCCCTAGAGCTCCCAGAGCTCAATGTATGCAAAATGCAGGACCTTTTTGCAAAGATCTCTCAATGACTCCAAGTTGTTCGGGAAATTCACAGATTTGACCTTTCCCCGGGGCTTTGACAAAATCTCTGCGACCTATACATCAGTCTCAATGTGATAGAGCCTCCCCGCTCATCAACTTACCATATCCCAGATAAGGCAGTATCTGATGTCTATCTGCAGGAGCAATCATCGAATACGGGATTCCTAAATAATCGAATCCCACCTCTGGTTATCACAGAGAATCATAGTGGTATTCATCATGTGTACAAACAGCTCACTTAAGAGCTTCTACAATGCAGCTTCACACGAGATCATACTCGTAGCTGTGTTCGGTCTCGACGGTGCTTATAGCAACCAACTTCTGCTTCCTGCTCATCCATCATATCAAAGCAGAATCCAAAGAGAACCAGCACTGAGAAGTTCTCTAGTGATCCTCCACACTACCTGCCCAGTCAGCGTTCGAATAATCATGCAGTTTCATATTTCCGGCAGTGTATCTCAATCCATGAGAGATTGTGCCCCGAAGATATCTCAGAAGATTCTTGGCATCAATCCAATGAGAATCAACCAAATATGAGCTCACCATGCTAACTGCAAAACTTATGTCCGGACAGAAGTTCACAAAGAACATCAACGCAAATGAGTTTATGAAACTCAGAGGCATTTCCCAAATATGGTCCGACATCGCTACCATATAACTTCTGAAAGTTAAGATCCTTGAGGTAGTCATAGGCTTGCAGTTTATCATTCCACATCCGAAATCCAACTCCCTCTTACTTCTGCAAATGAGAGGGTCTGCACCTGTTAGAAATAGGTCGTCCTCATAAGGTGTTGGTATGAGAGGTCTATCATCCACAACCTTCAAATAATGGTTTGGATTAGCTTCACTCTTAGTGAATCTTAGCTTCATCTAACAGCTATCAATCCTCTCATACTATGCCCAAGTAGTTTTGCTTCGAGCCATAGAGGGCTTTCTTCCACCTACATACGTGAGATTCTTGATCATCAATCTCAAATCCCTCGGGTTGTTCCAAACCTGTGGACCTGATATATGAGGGGAATGGTCCCCTTGTAAGATTTTCCTTTGGTACATCTCAAACATGTACTTTCATGCTCTTTTTGAATTCAGACATCCCTATCACTATCTGACTCACAGACCTCCGGTGCTATGTGTCAATGGACATGGTCCCCAATGGACTTTCTGCAATTTGATACAACCCTGAACTCAAAAACATTTTTGAAAATTCTATTTTCAAACACATACCTTTCCATCGATGAGTGCCACCCTGTAACCTTCGACTTCCATTGCTGAAATGGACACCAGGTTCTTCATGCGATTAGGTACATAAAAGAGATTTTGCAAATGAATCGAGTTACTCTCATTCAATTGAGGGGTAACATTCCCTACACCCTTTTCGTGATAGCTGGCATCAGCTCCAAGTATAATCCCACGATTGTTTTCATCTCTACCAAATTAGAGAGTGCACCCTACTATCCGATGAAGTGCCTTGAAGTACTACAATCAATAAGCCAGATTCCCAAAGAATTTGAAGGAGAGGGCCAATACAAGATAACGCTTCTTTATCTTATCAAAACAACATTTGATTCTTCATACCTGGCCTTCCTTGCTTTCTTTGAAGAGTCGGCCATTTCCTTGATGACCTACATTACTTTTCATTCCTTTGATCATTGAAGATGTCCCTGGAATGATTGTTATCTTCATTAAGAGATGTGTCTCTGCCATTCAGAAAGTCCTTTGCATAGTGGTCGAACTTATTGCAATCAAGGCATTTGCCTTTCCTTCCACCCTTAGATCTGGACTTCCCAATTAAGTGATCTTTAGGTAGCCCATCAGAAACTTCCGCTGTGCCATTCTGATAATATTCTCTGCTTCGACTTCACCCATGGTGAATTTTGAAGAGGGATGAGGAATCCACTGATCCTTTTGTCCTTTCCCAACTGTCTTCGATGATTGCTCTTTCACTCTTGCTTAGGCATTGTCTTCACCTCAGCTCTGATACCATGTTAATTTTAGGTATGTTCTATGCTTAGAGAAATTTATTTCAATTTTCATAGTTAGCTCAAGATCTTTTCCAGATTAGCAATCACATCAGCATTAAAGTAAATTGCAGATAGAACATAAACATAAATCGCGGAAGACAAGCCAAGATAAGAGAACACAAGATATGGCGTTAGCCAAGGACAAACCCCAATGTGGGGAAACCCTTGATAAATTCTTCTTCTATGTTCTTCAATAGTTCAGCACAGAAAGAGATAGTACATATACACCAGAAGTCAACACTTTGAATTGACAAGATAAGAGCAGAGATCTTCACCATGAAGATGGCATAATGAGGTTGCAGATCTGATGACAAGGACTGCAGATCTAAACTTAGGTGATCGCATATTTCTTCAAGGTGATCCCATCAACATACTGCATCCAACCATGCTGCATCCAATCATGCTACATCTTCCAGAATGTTGTCCTTTTCCTGCAGTACTAGCTGTCACTGCTATATGAGCTGGTGCATCAAACTTCAGTTCTCATCCTTGATACAGTCATGATCCAAGTTGAGGTTTCAGTACTGCCATACTTGCAAGACTGATTTGTGCAACCCTTAACACAATCTATGATGTTGGCTATGGCCTGTGGCCTAGCCCAACAGCAAGTAAGCTCTACACACAGTACCCAGCTATCTTTATCCTTGAACAACAATGTCTTCCAATCTTCTCCTGAGAGATCTTTTAGACAGACTTGATTTACCTTCTCTTTGAGGCTGCATCAAACACAGTCACCTGATGCATAATGTGTTGACTAGTTAGGGTATTTCTTCATTGTAGTTATGCCCCTCAAGAACAATGTCAACATGGCCAGAACAGATCTCAAATGAGTCACGCTGTCACCTACAACAATGTGGCATAAGGACATATCCTCTAAGCTGTGATATGATCACTTTTCGTTGTCTTTCCTTATAGCATGTTAAGGTACCCTCAATTGCTATGTATAGAAGCCTCCCCTTTGTTGCATGTGCGTGCCTTTTCCTGCTGCATATAAACCTCTTGGATTGTAACCAGACAGCGTATAGATTAAGTGACTTTCAGACCTATGGCAAGGGCTCCTTTAGAGCTTCCTTAGACAGCAGATGGAAGGTCCCATATATATCTCCTTGCTCTGTAAACAAGTCTCCTCTAGGACTGTGTATAGATCCTCTTTCTGACTGCGGATAAAGAGTCCCTTTCTTGCTGCATATAGGGTAAATAAACAGCGGCTTCAGGCCTTCATTTAGGGCCTATATTAGCCCTCTTCGCATCTATGAATTGAGCCTTTTGAGATAGCGTATAGAGGCTTATTTACGCTGCTTATAAGTCTCCTCTTTTCTGCGTGGAGGTGTCCTCATAAGCCTGTGGCTAGGGCATATCTTTACTGGGCCTATGGTTGCAGCTACGACTTCATTATGACAGCGGCTAGGTCTCCTCTCTAGGACTGCGTTTAGATGTCTCCCTTGACTGCGTATTAGGCCCTCCTCCTTGTTGTGGATTAGGCCTCTCTCTACTGCAGTTAGGGCCTCCTTTAGTCAACGAACTAGGGCTTCTTTAGACTGCATATAAGTGCCTCCCTTTGTTGCTTAGATCATCATACTAGGCCAGCGTATACTCTTAGTGTCTCTCCTTCACCAAAACCCAAAGACGTGGAGAAGAGGAGATCACATGAAGAGTATATGTCTATGACAAATGACTTCAAGTCCTCTTCTATTTATGCTAAAACGTAGAGGTTGAATAGACATGACTGTTGGGCTTCTGAGCCTAAATAAGTTGCTGGCCGACTTGTCAATTTGTCCATAATCAAAATAAATTCATATCTTCATAAATACTTATCGGAATCGGATGATCTTTAGATCAATCCTACACCTCTCGATGAGAGGGATCCAAGAAAATATCAACTGCCATAAATAAGATGACCCACATGGAGTTTGGCCCTAGTTGCCAATTTAACATTTATCTTATCAGAAACAACATTTGATTCTTCATACCTGGGGTTCCTTGCTTTCTTTGAAAAGTCGGCCATGTCCTTGATGACTTGCATTACCTGTCATTCCTCTGATCATTATCCTTGGAATGATTGTTATCATCATCAAGTGATGTGTCCCTATCATTCGGACTCTCCTTCGCATAATGGTCGAACGTGTTGCAAACAAGGCATCTACCTTTCTTTCCACCTTTAGATCTGGACTTCACATTGAAGTGATCTTTAGGTAGGCCATCAGATCTCTGCGCCACTCGAATAATATTCTTTGCTTTGACTTCACCCTTGATGAATTTGAAGAGGGATGAAGAATCCATTGAGCATTTTTGTCCTTTCCAACTGTCTTCGATGATTTCTCTTTCACTCTTGCTTGGGCTCTGTCTTCACCTCACCTCTAATACCATGCTATTTTTAGGTATGTTCTATGCTGATAGAAAATTTACTTCAATTTTCCGTATTAGCTCAATATCAATTCCACATTAGCAATCACATTTAGCATGACAGTAAAATGCAGTAGAACATCAGCATAAATTGCAGAAGACAAGCCAAGACAAGAGGACACAAGATGTGGCGTTAGCTAGGGACAAACCCCAATGTGGGGAAACCCTTGATCAATTCTTCTTATATGTTCTTGAATAGTTCACAAAGAGAGAGATAGTACATATACATCAGAAGTCAACCTTTTGACTTATCTAAATAAGAATAGAGATATTCTCTAAGAAGATAGCATATGAGGTAGCTGATCTGAGCTAAGTTGAAGGCATACTGCTTCAACTGATCCAAGGTGACTCCATCACCATGCTACACCTCATTATGCTGCACCTCACTATGTTGCACCCAATCATCATGTTGGACCTCATTATCATGTTGCACACATCATACTGTTGCACCTCCCTGCACTGCATCATCATGTTGTACTTTATCATCTTGCTACACCTACCAGTGTTGCCTCATGTTGTACTCACTGTGCCCATCATGCTACATCTCATTGTAGCACTTATTATCATTGTGTTGCACTTTGTTACCAAGAGTTGCACACAACATGCTACACTACACTTCATCACGATGCCCACCATTATGCAACAACATTCAACATCATGTTGCACCTTATAGCAATGTCGTCACATCTTATCATGTACTGCATTAGTTCATTGTTTAGGAGATTCTTTATTTGCTGCATTGGATGGCATTCTAACAGCAGATTGTGCAGCTTTCATCATGGACTGGTTATGCCATCAAGACAGTCCAATCAACCCTCACACATTGGCAGCAACATCAAACTGACCCATGTTGCTCCAACCTTCTTTGCATATGACTATTTGTGACTGTATGGTTAGGGAAAATTGTTGTAGCCTTAGACTTCTTCAATGGACTCCCAAACAACCCTTGAAAGATTGTGGCATACTTTAAGATAGTCCCTCCCTTGCTACACTGCTTTCTTAGGGCATATGACAGCCCTTTACTGCCCTACGCAAGCCGAGTTGTGGTGCTATGGCTTGTGGCCTAGCATAACAGCAACTTGTGGTTTTTGGTCCTTAAAACATGTCCAAAACAACAACGTGTAGCCCTCAAGAACTTGGCCTAACAGCTAGCACCCTCGGCCTCCATGACATCAATTCGGACCCTTGATTTGACCCTAAAACAACCCTTATCCCCTCACAGTTGCTTCCTTCTGTATTGCGGCTATGTGATTGCATTTAAGGCGGCTTTATTATGGACAGTGTTTAGGCTTGTGTCCACCATAAGAGTTACGTTGGAATTTCTAAGTTTAACCCGTTAGAAATTCTTGTACTATCTGGTTTATTTCTTCCTACTTGTTTAATTACTTAACAAGTTATTTACCATGTAAATACTGAAAATAAACACAAGTACAATATCAATATCTACAGATCATTCACTGAAAGAAAACAAGCACACAAGTAACACTGTTATTTTTGGACCAATGTCCCCAGAAAAACCCAATGCGAGAAAATCGGTGCAGTTATTCTTAGGGTTTATTATTATGTAGTATTTCCTTGAGTACAACTACGTGCCTAACTAGCTCACCTGACAGAGAAAAAAACATGGCAGCAATACCTCTCTATTCCAAAACAAGTATTAAGAAAACCTGTCCCACGAAACCCTCTCCAGCGACTCTGAAGCTCTAAGCTAGCCCTTCTGGCCTCTGCGTCAACCTCCTTCTGCTCTACGTCAACCTCAAACCTCTCTGCGTCATCCCTTTGAGGCACTATGCAACCTCTGGGACCCTCTGCGTCACTCCAATTGCTCTTTTCGTGGATCATGTAGTCCCTCAGGCCTCTGCGTTCTCTACTAGGCTCTGTGTGGCCTGCTCTAGCTGCAGCTCTCGCTTTCTGCTTCTGTGCTAGTCTCTTCGCACTGTCTTTGCCTCTTCCTCAAGTTGTTGGAATTTCTAAGTCTGACACGTTAGAAACCCTTCATGTACTTACTGATTTATTCCTACATACTTGTTCTATTAATTAACAAGTTATTTACCATGTAAACACTGGAAATGAATACAAGTACATGCTCAACATATTACAGATCATCAATTGAATGAAACAAAAACAAGCACACAAGTGACACCGTTGTTTTTGGACTAATGTCCCCGGAAAAACCTAATGCGGGAAAATCGATGCAGCTATCTGAGATTTTGATTTATTAAGCAATTTCAAAATAGAATCTGGGTGCCAAATCCGGCTCACCCAACAGAGAAAAATCTCAGTAGTAGTACCTCTCTACTCGAAAGCAGATATTCTAGTTGAAACCCCGGATAATCACTCCAGCAGCTTCACAGCTCCAATTTGCCCCACGAAACACCAACGCCAGCCTCTAGGGACAGTGTTAGCCCTTTTTGGCCTAGCGTTTGCCCAGTGGTACTCTAGCTTGGCCTGCATCAGCCTCTAGAGGCACTGTGTCAGCCCTCTGGCCCTTTTTGTCACCCACGGTAGCCCTCTGAGGCACTGCGCAGCTCCTGGCTGGCTCTGCTTGAACCCTTGGCTGGTTTTGCATCCCTCTCTCCGGCTACTACGCTGATCCTCTCGGTGTTATCTCTGCCTCTTTGTTTTTGTATTCATTGCCCCTCAGCTGTAACTCTAATCACTCTCTGTTAAGTTATGGTATGTTCTATGCTTATAACAGTGTACTTTTTCTTATTATATTCCACAGATTAGCAATCACATGTACATAAAGTAAAGTGCAGATAGAACATTTAACGATTGATAGAAAACAAGCCAAAACAAGAGACACAAGATGTGGCGGCTAGCCAGGGACAAACCCCACAATGTGTGGGGAAACCCTTTAATCAAATCTTCTTTTATCTTCAATAATTCAACAGGGAGAAATAGTACAATAAATATGATTTATGTCAGCAGTAGCAAACACTAGATCAGTAGCATCAGCATTAGCAGCTTCATCATCAAACTAGGGCAGAGGATATCTCACAAACCGACCGTCGGATCGGCATGATTCCACCACCAAAACTTGTGGCTTTCAGAGGAGGTTCAGATGAACCTACAGCGCAGTTCATATGAGGAGATCTTCTAGTCCACGCAAGACAAACTTTACTTCTGCAATTGTAGCTTCAGTTTTAGCAGCGTCCTTCAAACTAGGGCAATCAATATCTTGCAAACCGTCTGTCGAATTGACTTGATTCCACCACCAAAAGTTGTGACTTTCAGAGGAGGTTCAGATGAACCTATAGCGTAGTTCAGATGAGGAGATCTTCTAGTCCACGTAGGTCAAACTTTACTTCTGTAGTTGCAGCTTCAGTTTCAGCAACTTTCGACTTCACATGTGTGAGAGAGAGACCCTTTTCTGCGCAGTGAGAAGAGACTCTTTTCTACGCAGTAGAGAGAGAGAGAGATGTGATGAGATGAGTGATTCCAAATGAGGAACAGTCCTCCTATATTTATACACAACGTTGGTGTTAGATGCGACTGTTGGACTTCTGAGCCTACATGAGTTGTAGGTTGATTTGATAATAATTCCATAATCAAAATAAATTCATATCTCCATGAATACTTATCGGAATCGGATGATCTTTATATCAATCCTACACCTCTCGACGAAAGGAATCTAAAAAAATATTATCAGCCATGAATAATATGACCCACATGAAGTTTTGCCCTGATTGCCAATTTTAACACTCCCTCTCAACTAGGGAGAACTTCATCTGCAATCTGTCTATCAGTCGTTACTATTCATCCATCAAATGCACTACCCTGTACAATCTGACCCTTGCTCTGCTCTACTCTATTCTGCCTATTCTGCTTTGTCTTGATCTGCCCTATACTGATCTGTATTGTTCTGCTCTGTTCTGCTATGCTCTTGCATTGTTCTGTTCTGCTCTGTTTTTGTATTATGAAGAAAAAGAAATGATCGAGGATGTATCATACTGACTCAAAGTCAGTCTCAGAGTATGTACCACTGGTCGGAGACCAGTCTCAACCAACCCAAAGTCACCGTCATAGTGAGTACAACTCCACTAGTCCCAGACCAGTATCATCCTCCACTGACTCAAAGTCAGTCTCAGAGTGCGTATCATTGGTCCCAGAGTAGTCTCAATCGACCCGAAGTCAGCTTCATAGTAAGTACCACTCCTACTACTGGTCCCAGACCAGTATCGCAGTCTCAGAGAGTGTACCACGGTCCCAAACCAGTCTCAACCGACCCGAAGTCAGCGTCATAGTATGTACCATTCTCACTGGCCCCAAACCAGTAATACACTAACACGAAGTCAGTCTCAGGGTATGTACCACTAGCCCCAGACCAGTCTCAACCGACCCGAAGTCAGTGTCATAGTATGGTACAACTCCTACCTCTAGTCCCAGACCAGTATCATTGATCCTAGATCAATGGAGGTCATCCTATCGTAGGGAGTACGCTAGATACAACGATGCATCCATCGGTACTACTATGGTCCCTAACTTCATTTCCCTGCTCATTGATTAGATGAGAGGTACTTCCCATGAGTCCCAGATTGCATGGGTAGGATGCATCGACAAGAGAACTAATCAATCATGTCCTCAGAGGAGAACACATCAATCCTGCTACAATCGATATGGAGAACACATCAATCCAGGACGCCATGGAGAACACATCAATCCAAGCCTCATAAGAGAACACATCAATCCTACTACAATCGCCATGGAGAACACATCAATCCAAGCCTCACAGGAGAACACATCAATCCTGCTACAATCGCCATGGAGAACACATCAATCTAGGCCTCACAGGAGAACACATCATCCTGTTACACAGGAGAGCGAATCATCCTGTTCCACAAGAGAGAGAATCATCTTGTCCCACAAAAGAGCGAATCATCTTGTTCCAGTGCGCAACACCAGGAGAGGGTGAGTCACCGTGTGGTTGTATGTTGCTCCAGTAAGAACTGCAAGCCCTTAGAGCTCCCGGAGCTCAATGTATGCAACATGCAGGACCCTTGTACAAGGGTTTCTTGACGACTCCAAGTCGTTTGGGAAAATCACAGATTAAATCTTTCCTCGGGGCTTTGACAAGGTGTATCGACCTGTACATCATCTTAATGCGATGGAGCCTCCTTGCTCATCGACTTACCATATCCCAGATGATGTTTATCTGCTGGAGCAATTGATGAATACGAGATTCCTCAATAATCGAATCCCATCTCTGGTTGTTACAGAGAATCACAGTGGTATGTGTTCAAACAGCTCACTGAAGAGCTTCCCCAACCAGGCGGCTTCATACAAGTTCATACTCGTAGATATGTATCCGGTCTCAGCGGTTCTTATGGCAACGGACTTCTACTTCGTGCTCATCCATTATATCGAAGCAGAATCCAAAGAGAAACAACACTAAAAGTGCTCCAGTGATCCTCCACACTACCTGCCTAATCAGCATTCGAATAATCATGCAGTTTCATATTTCTGGCAGTTTATCTCAATCCATGAGATTGTGTCCTGAAGACATCTCAGAAGATTCTTGGCACCAATTTAGTGAGGCTTAACCAAATATGAGCTCACAATGCTAACTGCAAAACATATGTTCGGATGGAGGTTCACTAAGAACATCAATGCGAATGAGTTTTTGAAACTCAGAGGCATTTCCCAAATCTGGTCCGACATCACTACCATATAACTTCTGAAAGTTAAGATCCTCGAGGTAGTCACAGGCTTGCAGTCCATCATATCAAATCTTTTCAGAATCTTCACCACATATTTTCCTTGAGATAGGAAAATTTCCCTTGGCTTCTACCACACTTCAAGTCCTTGGTTCTTCATTTCAAATTCAGAAGCCAACTCCCTCTTACATTTGTCAATGAGAGGGTATGCACCTGTTAGAAAGAGGTCATCCATGTACAACACCAGTCTGAGAGGCTTGTCATCTTCAACCTTAAGGTAAAGGTTAGGATCGGCTTCACTCCTAGTGAATCCCAGCTTCATCAAGTAGCTATCGATCCTCTCATACCATGCTGGGGGTGCTTGCTTCAGCCCATAAAGAGCCTTCTTCAACTTGCATACATGAGATTTTCAATCATAAATCTCAAATCCTTTGGGTTGCTCCACATAGACCTCTTCTTTGATTGAACCGTGCAAGAACGCAGTCTTGACATCCATCTGATGTAGGTTCCATCCTTGTGAAGCCACAAGGACTATGATCAAGCGGATGGTCGTATATCTGGCAACATGTGCAAATATCACATCATAGTCTATACCTTCCTTTTGGGAGAAACCACGAGCAACAAAACGAGCCTTATACTATTCCGTACTTCCATTTGTTGCAGCTTTATCTTGTAAAGCCATTTTGAAGTAACAATTGTCTTGTCTTGGGGTCTGGGAACTACTTCCCAGACATCATTCTCCAGAATAGACTCATATTCTTTGGTCATAGCATCCTTCCATACTTGATGCTTGACGGCATCTGAGAATGATGAAGGCTCATTTTGTATGATCGTGCTCATGATGGTCAGGTATTCCTGATCTTTTCAGGTTTTTTACTTTCACGGAAGGTTCCTCGGGGTGCAGCATGTCCTTCAGCATCATCAAGTATCCCCCTAAGCCATGAAGGCCTCTTCCTAGAAGAGGAAGGCTCAGGTGGATAAATAGGATCCATGGGTTCCTTCACATCAGGCATTGTTACATCATCTACCTATAGAGACAGCTTCCACAATCGTATGGTTCTTCCTTCCCGCCACACCATTCTACTCAGGAGTATGTGGTGTAGTAGTCTCCCTCTTAATGCCAGCCTCAATATGCTTGAGTGAACCGACTGTAATATATCGGAGGTCTTGCTTTGGCTTGAGGGGAATGGTCCCTTTTGAGCTTTCCTTCGGCACATCCTGGACATACACCTTCTTTCCCTACTTGGAATTCGGGCATCCCTGTCACTATTTGTCTTACACCGAGTAGAGCTTTATAATGAAGGGGGGCAAACCTCCGATGCCAAAGTTCGGACTGAAGAGATGTGTCATAAGACATGACACCTAGGACTTCCATCGACTTGATATAGTGAATCAACACGAAACCCAAGAGTAAAGGCATCTTTAACATTATTTTTCCATATACGTACCTTGGCATCGCTGAAGGTTACCTTGTAGCCTTTGTCTTCCATTGCCGAGATGGACACCAGGTTCTTTTTGAGGTCAGGTGCATTTGATACATTCTAGAATTTCTAGCCTTCTTGAATGGTTATCCTCTTCCTTGATTCCTAGCTCTCCTCTTACCTTTGCTATTGAATTTGTCATTCCTTTGATTGCCATTAGATGGATTTTGATCATCGTCCCAGTGTGAGTCCTTTCTATCAGGGCACTCCCTTGCATAAGGACTTGCTTTATCGCAGATGTAACATCGTCCTTTTCTTCCACCCTTAGGTCCAACCTTTCCTTTTGATTTAGTCCTGGAATTATTTCTTTTCTTAGCATGAGAAGAAAAGGTAGTAGGAGGATCTTTAGGCATGGGCATTTCTTGCTCTTCTACCCTTGTTTCTTCTTGAATGCATCTAGCCATTAATTCTTCGAAACCAGGAATTAAATTATTGTTCAGAAGAGTAGTCCTGAACACGTACCATTCGGATGGTAATCCTCCAAGAGTTGTGAGTGCCATTTCCCTGTCAATAATAGTTTCCCCAATAGATAGGAGATCGTTCTTGATCTTGGTGATTCTTAAGAAGTATGCTTGCATACTTTCATCTTTACCCTTCTTGATTTCCCTTAGCTTATTTCTAAGAAACAAAACTTGATTTGCAACATTGACTTTAAATAAACTCACTAGTCTATTGTAGATTTCCTTGGAGGTGTCCAGTTTAGAGATGTAGGCCACCAAGTGCTTGTCGATAGAGTCCCGAATGATCTTCTTATTTTGACTTCTCCATTTTTCCATTCGTTCCAGGCAACAGCGGATGCATTTGATGGAGGCTCAACAATATTGCCTCTTACATGGTCCAACACTCCTTGATCTTCTAGGGTTAGATCGATAGACATCTTCCATCCGTGATAGTTAGCTTTCTCACAGAGCTTGTCTTCGGCAGGAAAGAGTGTTGAGGACCCCATAGTTCTTTTAGGATAGTCTTGCCAATCTTCTCTTAGGTGATTGCTCTTGCTCTTACTTGGGCTTTGTCTTCACCTCAGCTTTGATACCATGTTAAGTTGTGGTATGTTCTATGCTTATAACAGTTTACTTCTTTTTCTTATTATATTCCACAGATTAGCAATCACATGTACATAAAGTAAAGTGCAGATAGAATATTAAATGATCGACAAAAAACAAGCCAAGGCAAGAGACACAAGATGTGGCGGCTAGCCATGGACAAACCGCACAATGTGTGTGGAAACCCTTTGATCAAATCTTCTTTTATCTTCAATAATTTAGTAGAGAGAAATAGTACAATAAATCTGATTTATATCAACAGTAGCAAACCCTAGATCAGCAGCATTAGCATTAGCGGCTTCATCATCAAAACTAGGGCAGTCGATATCTCACAAACCGACCGTCGGATCGGCTTGATTCCACAACCAAAAGTTGTAGCCTTCAGAGGAGGTTCAGATGAACCTACAACGCAGTTCATATGAGATCTTCTGGTCCACGCAGGTCAAACTTCACTTCTGTAGTTGCAGCGTCCTTCAAACTAGGGCAGTCGATATCTTGCAAACCGTTTGTTAGATCGACTTGATTCCACCACCAAAAGTTGTAGTCTTCAGAGGAGGTTCAGATGAACCTACTGCGCAGATGAGAAGAGGAGGTTTGATGGTCCACGCTGGTCAACGTTTGGATCTGCAGTTGCAGCTTTAGTTTCAGCAGCTTTCGGCTTCACATGTGTGAGAGAGAGACCCTTTTCTGCACTGTAGAGAAGAGACTCTTTTTTGCGCAGTAGAGAGAGAGAGATGTGATGAGTTGAGTGAGTGCAAATGAGGAAAAGTCCTCCTGTATTTATACACAACGTTGGTGTTTGAATAGATGCGACTGTTGGGCTTCTGAGCCTACATGAGTTGTAGGTTGGCTTGATAATAATTCCATAATCAAAATAAATTCAAATCTCCATAAATACTTATCAGAATCGGATGATCTTTAGATCAATCCTACACCTCTCGACGAGAGGAATCTAATAAAAATATGATTAGCCATGAATAAGATGACCCACATGAAGTTTGGCCCTAGTTGCCAATTTATTAGTGCGGATTTGGAAACACCGTCCCAATAAGTATGGTCACCAGGTATCTACTGCATGTAAGATGGCCATCATCTCTTTCTCATAGGTAGATTGTCCTAGATGTTTCCCACTCATTTGTTGGCTGGTGAAAGCCAAGGGTCGACCTTCCTGCATTAAGACAACACTAATACCAGTACCTGAAGGATCACATTCGATCACAAAAGATTTGGTGAAGTCAGGTAGTGCCAATACTGGAGTGGAACACATGGCCTGTTTGAGAGCCACAAACGCTTGTTGTGTTGCATCAGTCCAGAGGAATGAATCTTTCTTGAGAAGGCTAGTGAGGGGTCTAGCAATGCGGCCATAATTGTGGACAAATTTGTGATAATAGCTAGTGAGACCCAAGAATCCCCTCAAACTCTTCAAGGTTTTTGGTTGGGGCCAATCTTGCATTGCCTGTATCTTTTTGGGATCAACCCTAACACCTTCACGACCCACGATGTGTCCCAAATACTCAACTTCTTCCACGCCAAAAGAGCACTTGGACAATTTGACAAATAATTTGTGATTCCGGAGTAGTTGCAAGATAAGGTCTACATGATAAAGATGTTTTTCCCAAGTTAGGCTATAGATGAGAATGTAATCAAAGAACACGAGGACAAATTTTTGGAGATATGGTTTCAGTAGGTGATTCATGAGGCTTTGAAAAGTGGATGGAGCATTACAGAGACCAAATGGCATGACCAAGAATCCATGATGGCCTTCATGAGTGCGGAAAGCAGTCTTGGGAATGTCTACTTCTTTCATGCGTATTTGGTGATAGCGAGAGCGAAGATCTAGCTCAGTAAAGAATTGAGCACCATGTAGTTCATAAAGCAGATCATCAACAACCCGGGTAGGGGATTTGTCTTTGACAGTGAGCTTGTTGAGGGCTCGAAAGTCCTGACACATGCGCCATTCCCCATCTTTCTTGACAACCATGACCACTAGTGATGAATAAGGACTGATGCTAGGACAATTAACACTGGCTTCAAGGAGTTCCTTGATGATTTTTTCAATTTCATTCTTTTGGGCGAAAGGATATTGATATGGGCGCACATTAGGCAGTTGGGCCCTAGGGACCAAAGTGATGCTATAATCATGTTCCCTTCTAGAGGGTGGAAGCCGTTTAGGTTTGTCAAATACCGATTAGTGGCGGTTTAAGCCCTGTTGCATCTCAGGATGAATATGAAGAGGAGTGGATTCTATGGCTTGGATGACCTTAAACTGGGTGATGACTCCATGATGGCCCTTTTTTAACAACTTTTCCATTCGATGCGAGTTGATGATAGAAGGCGCACCTGCTTGGAGTCCACGAAGTGTATGAATTTGGTCATTCTGCTTAAAGCTCATATATAACTCCTGGAAATCCATTGTGATTGGGCCTAGTGTGCGAAGCCATTCAACACCCAAGACAATGTCACAACCACCCACATTAATCGCAAACATGTGGGTCTTTAGGTGGTAGTCTGCCATTTGAAGTTTAATATTTTCGCATCGGCCTTCACATTTCATTGTACCCCCATCAGCAATAAGGACTTGGAAATTAAAGACTGCCCTTACAAAACAATGAACAGCTTTGGCGACTCGCTTATGGATAAAGTTATGAGTGTTGCCACTATCAATCAATACTACTACAGGGCGATGTTTAAGAAAGCCTCTGGTTTTGAGAGTTTGGGGTGCATAAATGCCCGCCAAAGCATGTAGTGAGATAACTGGTTCATCTGGCATAACTGTGAGATCATTGTCTTGCTGGGTCTCCTCAACTTCGTCCTTTGACCCCCCAAGGGGTGGGGCTTCCTTAGATGAGCTGTGATCAATAACATCAATTTGAAAGAATTTTGGCTTCTTGCATTTATGCCCCAAGTAGTATTTGTCATTACAATAGTAGCACAATCCTTGTTTTCTTCTTTCAGCCATTTCTGCTGGAGACACCTTTTGAACCTTAAGTGTTTGGGTAGGGCCCTGAGCCTGGGTGGAACGCCCCTTGGCTATGAAATTTGGACGAGTAGACTGGGCAGCTAAGGCAAGTTCTACCTTGACAACATTTTTGCAAGCGTCTATCCATGTAGGAGGGTGGTGCATTCATACATGTGCTTGGATGGCTTCTTTGAGACCACTGATGAAATACTCCAAGTAGAATTCATCTCCTAGACCTTGCGTTCTGAAGGCCAATGTCTCAAAGGCTGCAATGTAGTCTTTTACTGTGCCTGTCTGTCGGAGCTTAGTGTGATGGCCCAAAAATTTAGACTCTCTGTCAAAGTGGTCACAAAGGGCTTTTGAGAACACGTGCCACGTTATGTTCCCGGGATAACATTTCCGATGCCACTGCGACCATTGCCATCTTTCTTGGTCCAAGTAAAGGGCTCCCACATGTAGTTTAGTTTGATCATCATAGATATCATTCAGGGTGAAATATTGTTCCATTTGTGCTACCCATACTGTTGGGTTAGAGCCATCAAATTTACACATGTCCAGCTTGGGTGGCCGAGGGTGAGAATGTTGGTGATTTCCATGGAAGTGAACATGATGGCTAGATTCTCCTTCAAGGTGTTCATCAATACTAGGCACCTCCTGATGATACCCTGCCTTGCTCTTGGTGAAATCAAGCATTTTTGTAATGTTGTCCAGTTGTTCCTTGAACGAATCCAACGTTGTTTCAAGGCGCTCGATCTTCTCATTGGCCATGACTTGAGCTCTGGTTTCTACCATGCACAGATCTCGGTTACTTGAAGTCACTCCGAAAAATTTTGGGACTGCCCAAAATTTGACGCTGACCAATGAATGGTACCACTGCGATCAGCTCGTTGTCTTGAATATTATGGGCTAAGTCTCTTGTAAGCGTCCTGAGGAGGACTAGGATTTATATATATATTTACTTCGAACAAAGTTTTACTCCCCTCGGATCAATACTGTAGTGGCCAAATTCCAGAAAACTTGATCATGCACAATGGCTTGCGAAAATCAGCCCATACTATAGTAGCAACAAGCCACACTGTGCAGAGAGTCAGATTTGCTTGCGAAACCCCAATTGTTGAATGTGTGTTGTACTGCGATGGCAGAACCCCAATTGGTGGATCTGATTGGTGTGGCGGCGATACAACCCCAACTACTAGATCTGAATTGAACTGCGGTGGTAGAACCCCAACTGGTGGATCTGATCTAGCAGATAAGATAATGGCCGATCTTCAGAGAGCTGAGGGAACTATGGTCACGAAGGAGTGTCAGGGGCTACAGATCGCAATATACATAAGGGTCCAACAATAGTACTTGGCCCAATCTTTTAGGGCACTAACTAAGCAGGATCAACCGTACCCTTAGCCGTACTACCTGACTACCCTATTGTACACGTGATTAATCTCCCCGAGTTCTGTTCTCAGTGTATTGTAGCAGCAAGACGTTCGACGGCTTATCTACCCCGAGGTTTCAGGCAATGTTACCAGACTCTGAATCGGCAATAAATCGTTGAGGCAAAAGAGCGAAGAGTTTTAATCGGATTGGGAAAAAATCGACAAAAAATTGGTGAATTCAGCAAATAAAAATATACACATATATTGAATTAAAAAAAAACATTTTTCATTAATATTCGGTAAATCCATGTCCAAGCAATGCATAATATTAATAGATGTCCAAAATATCATGAATGAAAAAGTATATCATATATGTTATGAGTCCAAACATGATCCAAAGTATTGAGTCTTGAGTCTTGACTCCTAACTAGTGACTACATAGAAGCAGAAGCATATGCTTCTAAAAGTTTACAAAAAACTGCATACTAATCAGAAAAAAATCAGTAACTAAGAGTCTAAGACTCTTAAGAGTGAGAACTCTAAGCGATTCCTCCCTCTCCTTCACTTGCTTGACTCTCAAAGTTCTCCAAGTCATGTAGGCTTAAAAGAGGAGCCTCGTCTAATTGGACCCATTCTGCCGCATTTGTAGTTTGCCAATCTATCTCTTCAAGGTCGATTGGTGAATGATCCAAACCTGTCATTATCAAGGATGATGAGACATTGAAATGTGAATTAAAGTTTGACTTTGAAGTTTGAACTTTAAAGTACGAATTAGATTATGAAACCTTCAAATTCAAACTCTCACCTAGTATTTGCTTGTTGCGAAGTCATAGATTGTAATGGACAAATACAAGGTCATTGAAGCATTTTTGTGTCAATTGGTTGCACTTCTTAGAATGTATTTTCTCAAACATGCTCCAGTTGCGCTCACACCCTGAAGCATTGCATGCTTGGTTTAAGATTTGAATGGAAAATCTCTTCAAATCTGGCGTAGCACTACCAAAGTTTTGCCACCAAAGACCTAGCAAGTGGCAAGGATTTGTGAGTAGAAGTACTAGATTATAGATAGTAAAAACTTAAAAAGACAAGAAAATTTAATAAAACATTTAACGTACAAAATAAAGTTTAAACAAATTTAATGAATTGATGAAGCCTTCAAGCTGGGTAACTGGCAACATCTTAGACCTTTCTTGTATAGCACTGGTATAGGCAAACAATTTAGATGGCACCCTATAATCTTGTAGTTGGGAAAATACACGACTTTGAAATTCTGGATCAGGGAAGCACCTTTCCATGCATGTCATAAGTCCTCTGCCAACCTCCCCATCCTCATTAAATTTTCTCTTATCATAAAATTATTGTGGGTTTAAGAAGTACTCAGTAGCATGTAAGGGGGAATGCAATTGCCTATCCCAACATACATCAATAATGTCCCAAAGAGGCATATACTTTGCCTCCTCATCCCCATATCTTCTTTTGATGGCCTCCTTTGCGAGATCCTTTGCCTCATAAATGTAACCCATAGCGGGTTTGTCACCATCAACCATCCTGAAATTTCAAGCATTCAAATTTAAAGAAATACGAAACATTGTAAATAAAAAGAAACTTGAAATGAAATTTTATAAATGAAAAAGTTAAAAGACTTGAAGTACCTGAGAACTCTAACAAGGGACTCCGTCACAGCAATAATCTCTTCGGCATATTTCCAGAAACCGTCATTAAACACAAGTGCAACAATTTCAATGCCTTGAAGGGTCTTGGAATGTTTAGATGCCATCCACTCAGGGCCCAAGAATATTCTTTTCAGATTTATCTTTTGCTCAACCACAAATTGCAAAGATATGAAATTTGTTGCAAATCTAGTCACTGTAGGTCCAACAATTTCTTTACCTTCATCGTATTTTCTCATGGTGTTTAGGACAATAGTGTGGTTGTATAGGTATTTGGTTACGGATTTTGCCTTCTCCACAACCTCATGTATCCAATGAAGCTTACCAATGTCCTCAAGCATTAAATTTATGCAATGGGCAGCACAAGAGGTCCAAAAAATAGTGGGGTGCCTAATCTCAAAAAGTCTACCAGCAGCCATATAATTAGCTGCATTATCAGTGACAATTTGTACAACATGTTCTTCTCCCACTTCCTGAATGACTTCCTCCATCATTTCATAGATAAGTTGGGCAGTGTTAACCTTGTCTGAAGCATCCACTGATTTGAGAAACATTGTGCCTGTTGGACAAGATACGAGAAAATTTATTAAAGTTCTATTCCTCTGATCTGTCCATCCATCACTCATGATGGTGCACCCTGTTTCTACCCATGTTGAATGAAACTTAAATAGCACAAGCATGACATCTTCAACACTCTCTATCAACATATCTGTCCTAAGGCTCTCTGATGAAGGGGCTTTGAACCCTGGACTTGCAATAGCAACTGCATCAATCATAGCTTGCCAATAAGGACTTCTGGCACAGTGGAAAGGTATGTCAGAATAATACCAAAAGTTAGCAATGGCCTTCCTTGCCTGACTATGGATTTTTTTTTTCCAACTAGTGGCATCCAAGGTAGGTTGGGAACCGGGTTTTCTGCGGGGAGCAAAAAAGGTGTTTATGTTTCCACCTCCAGTGTTGAAGGAAGGAGGATTCATTTAGCCCTGAGTTTGACTTGGACTTGGAAGCATGTGTGGGAAACTTGGGGACGACATTGAGGATTCAATAGAGGGAGGTGACAAGGGGGTAGTGGACGAAAAACATCAACTCCAAGAGTTCCTATTTCAATATTTTGCTTTGCTTTCTTGGCATTATGCTAACGCAACACATCAATGGCCAAGGTTGCTTGGTGTTTGACATTTTCGTCAACCTTGTTGCAGAGACCTATATCATTGCCAGGTATTTGTGCAAGGTGGAACTTGAATCTATAAATGCCTCCACTACATTTCGCTTTGCAAAATTTACAAAGGAGCTTGGGGTCTCCGGGAATCTTGTCACAATAAGCCCAAGCAAAGTCCTTCTCCCTCGGCTTTGTTGTTGTTTTGGACTTGTGTTTAAATTGTGGATTTTGTTAAGATTTGGAGTCGTGCCCATTACCTTTTGTTTAATTTGGCTCCTATAAACAGTAAAAGACAATAAAAGGTTAAAATTAAAGATTCTGGAACGCAACGTCTCTGCAAACTAACGCATTTATAATTAATTTTATACAACATTAAACTGCTAGAACTGATAGGGGCAATTTATACAACATTAGCAATTGAGAACACGGAATAGACACGGGAATAAGAACCCATGAGCCAGACAATACTACTAGAAGGACGTGGGAAAAGGAATTTGACTACCAGTGGAACAGACGTATGCTTACTCTCACATAAAGAAAAAACTAATCCATTAGTTACACAGTTATGAGATCCGGACATATGAACGGAACACAGAAACTTAATAAGAAATTTATGTAGATACAAGCAACTGGAAAACCACCTCGCTATGACACCCTCCACTTTCGTTTTTAAAAGGACATTTATACTACTCTTTCTCACCCCGGAACCAGCAGGCCACAACAAAGAGGAGACATCAGATTCCAGATCCTTATTATATATATAGCATTGTCACATTATAAGAATAAGCAAAGATAGACTGACCAATTCATGATGTATTATAATTACCAAAGAACTAACTGCAAACTAATGCAACATCCATTCAACTGCAAGCGTCTTTGCAAACTAGCTGCAAACTAATGCAGCGTCTCTGTAAACGGAAACGCCTTAGCGTCGCTAGTCTCAGCATCTCTGCAAGGCCCGTGGCAAATGCAGCGTGCAAACTGCAAATGTGGCATAACCCGAAACACTTTAACATTTAGTTTAGAAACTAGCGACAACGAGTGCAACAAACCTAAATTAAATTGGAAGTTGGGAATGAAATGACAAATACATGGGAATGTCACAAGAATTGCAGACTCGTGTTGGAAATACTGAGGAGGGGGGGGGTGAATCATTATTTCTTTTTAATTGTTCTTTTTATCATCAAAACATGTATATATGGAACACAAAAATAGATAGCTGGAATAAATGCTTTTATTAACACAAACAGTGCAATGAAATAGATACAATATATAAATAGTTGTAATCAGTTGCCAAGCACCAACTTGGACTTTAGTGAGGCTCCAACCTCCAGAGCACCAACTCTGTTTTGCCAAGGTAATAGTTCTGCACTTAGGAGCACCAATTCCCAAGGATTCTAATCCTTTCAATTTTGAGGCTCCAACCCTAACCTGGTATACACTATTTTTGTTGTAGTTCTCTGCTCCCAAGCCTGCTAAGCTTCTGCTTCACTCCTGTTCTCCTGCTTCTCTTGCCTCTCTTGCCTTTGCCTGAACTTCGACTTCCTCTCGCTCTGATTATACGCACATACATAAAAACCTTTCCTTGTTTCTCTTGTTTTATATGTTCTTGATGCCTTTGACTGTTGGTTTCTGCGTTCCACTGTCTCTTCGGCTTCCTCAATGCTTGCTTCAGCTTCCTCTGTGCTGGCTTGCCCTTTGGCTTCCTCTGCGCTGGCTGGTCCTTTGGCTTCCTCTGTGCTGGCTGGTCCTTCAGCTTCCCGGCTTTTTGGCTTCCTTAGTCCCTTCGTGCTCACCAACATTCTTGGGACAAGTTGATTTAACGACAAGGACTGAAATACATAGAGAAAGCTACCATGTCACCACCGCCATCGCAATCGACATCATTCAGGCCTTCTGAACTATCGGGAGTGTTTGCTCAATTTGCAATTTGTGGTCATAGGTGTGCTCATGGGTGCACACAGTCTTCCACTCCATATCTTTTAAGCATGTCTTTAAGATATTTGGCTTGAGATATAAACAATCCTGCTCTGGTTTGAGATACTTGTAGTCCAAGGAAGTGAGATAACTCTCCTACCATCGATATCTCGAACTCTTTTGACATGTTTTGAGAAAATTCATGGCTGATCTCATCATTATTTCTAGCAAAAATCAGACCATCAACATAAACAAGTGTGACTAGTAACTTACCTTCATCCGTCTTTATGTAGAGATTGCTTCCTGCCACTCCCTTCTTGAAGCCTTGTTGTTGTAGATAGTGATCCAATCTTGCATACCAAGCTCTAGGAGCTTGTTTCAACCCATATAATGCCTTTTTGAACTTACAGACTAAGTTTTTTTCTTCAGTTAGATCAAACCCTTCTGGTTGCTCCATGTAGACTTCTTACTTGAGTTCCCCATTCAGAAATGCTGATTATACATCCATTTGGAATCCTTTTGAACAAGCAAATGCCAAGAACATCTTGATAGCTTCCATACGAGCTACTGGGGCAAATGTTTCTTCAAAATCAATTCCTTCAATTTGTGAATAGCCTTTGCAAACAAGCCTTGCCTTGTTTTCGATGATTTGTCCTTCTTCATTCATTTTTTTTTTTGAATACCCACTTGGTTCCTATAATGTTTTTGTCCTTTGGACGAGGTACTAGCTCCCATGTCTCATTCTTCTCAATTTGGGACATTTCTTCTTCCATGGCTTTTACCCAATGAGGATCCTTGCTTGAGTATATGTTTTTGGTTCTCTCATGGATAGAAGAGCAATATCGTTTTTCTTTGGTGTATTTATCATCCTTCTTCGGGTTTGCATCCCTTCATCTCTATTGCCAATAATCTGCTCTTCTGGATGATATTTCTGGAGAAACTTCATCTTTGAAGGGGTATGAGGTGGTTCTTTTTCCTCTTCTTCTTCTTCCTGATCTATTTCTTCTTTTTCTGGTTCTTCTGCTTCAATGAAAGGATTAACATCGTGTTCTTCAATTTCTTCTGCTGGAAGGTCTTCATCAATCTTTACATCAATGCTTTCCACTATTTTCCTTAGTCGATTATTGTAGCACTTGTAGGCTTTGTTCCGTGTAGAGTATCCAAGGAAGATCCTTTCATCAACTCGAGAATCAAACTTTCCTGGTGAGCCATCATTGATTTTTATGAAGCATTTGCTTCCAAAGATCTTGAAGTACTTTACTGAAGCAGGTCTTCCTTTCCATAGTTCATAAGGAGTTTTTTCACTATTTGGTTTTAATTGAGTTCGATTCAAGGTATAGACAGCTGTCCCGACTGCTTCTCTCCAGAATTTTGGCTGCAAATTTGCTGCTAATAGCATTGTTCTTGCCATTTCTTAAACTGTTCTGTTTCTTCTTTCAACTACCCCATTTTGCTGAGGTGTTTCTGGTAGCAGATAATTCTCTTTTAATTCCATGTGTTTTGCAGAATTCATTAAATTCTTTTGATGTGAATTCTCCCCCTCTATCTGTTCTGAGGCACTTAATCTTTGAGTCCTTTTCATTTTCTACAAGAGCTTTAAGATTCTTAAATCACTCAAATGCTTCAGATTTATATTTTATAAAATATATCCACATCATTCTAGTATAGTCATCAACAAATAAAACAAAGTACCTTTCTCCTTGGAGTGTTTGATTTCTAGTTGGTCCACATAAATCAGCATGAATGATCTCCAAAGGCTTTGATGTAGAGAACTCCTTGGTCTTGTGGCTGGTTCTGGTTTGCTTTCCATGTTGACATGGACCACATACTCCTTGATTTGGTTTGAATAGCTTTGGGATGTCTCGTACAACTTTAATCTTGCTAATATTGATCAAGTTCTCGAAGCTTGTATGTCCAAGTCGCTTGTGCCACAACCAACTTTCATCTATTTGACTTAATTAGCATTTATCTTCTTGAATCTTGTTTAGAATGTAAACGTTGTCTGGAGTTCTAACCCCTTTTTCCACAAGTTCCCCTGAGGAAGAGTTCCTTATTTCACAGTCTTTGGTGCCAAAGACAACATTATGTCCTTGATCACAGATTTGGCTAACACTTAGGAGGTTGTGTTTGAGCCCATTTACTAGCAGAGCATTTTGGGCTTTTCCTTTTCCATTGATAAGAGTAACAGTTCCCTTTCCAGCAATTCTGGCAGATCCACTTCCAATGGATACATTTCCTTCCTTTTTGATCAATGAGACAAACTTCCTTTTGTCCCCTGTCATGTGTCTGCAGCATCCACTATCCACAAACCAATGATTTTCATTATTTTTAGCATATAGAGCCAGGGCACATTTATTCATGTTGGGATTCTCACTACTTTCTTTTCCTCTTTTGAGTGGGCAATTTTGTTCATAGTGTCCATTATTGTAGCATAATGAGCAAATCAGATCAAATTTGGTCAAGGGATCAAACAAATTGAAGGTTTTGATTTGTCCCTGCCTTTTGGGGCCATATGGTTTGATTATTTGACCCTTTAGCTTTGGTGTTTCACTCTTGCGAGCCATGCAATGTTTGGCTTGATGACCAAAGTTTTTACAATGAAAACAATGCCCAAGAAAGATAGTTCTGTACCTGTTGTAGTAGCCACATTTGAGTCAACTTCCTTCCTTGGAATTACTCTCGCTTCATTCTTTGGATTTGAGATGGGCCTTTGATTGAATACTGGTTTGTATCTGCTGTGATTCGAATCCACATTCTTCTTTGGAGTTATTTTCTCTTCATTCTTTGGATCTGGGATGCACCTTTGATGACATACTTTTTCTTCTTTTGGGTTGCTGGAAAGTGCATTGGCATAGCTTTTCACACTATTCTTGGTGCTTGATGATTCTCCTTTAAAACCTATTCCAGACTTGTCATGTTGAGGTTTTTGACTTTTCAGGATAGTCTCAAGTATTTGAGAGCTTTTCCAACCCCTTTTAACTTGCTCCAATTCCTTCCTTAGAGATACTATTTCAGCTTCACGTTCTTCGCAAGTCTCTTCTTTTTCTTTTAGCTTTGTTTCCAAGAGATCTACTCTTCTTCTTGTTTCCTCGTTTTCTACCTTGAGAGAAATGATTTTATTCCGTAATTTCTCATTTTCTTCAATGACACTTATTAACAGTTCATCTTCATTTCCTTCTAGCCCTGAGTCATCATCATTTGTGAATGCCATGGATAATGTTTCTTGGCTTTCATCATGGTCACTTTCCTGATCTGATTTCTTTTTGATGACTACAAATTCATCCTCATCAAACTCATCTTGCTTAGAGAAGAAGTTCTTCTTATTCATCCCTTTCTTTTTGTATACCCTTCTTTTAGAATTTCCTTCATCATCACTATCGTGTTTATGAGGGCATTTTGCAGCATAATGACCTATTTTTCCACATTTGAAACAGATAAGAGGGTACTTACCTTTTAGCTTAGATCCTTTCTTCAGCTTTCGTATAAATTGAGCCAATTCGGGTTCCACATCGGAGTCATCACTACAGTCATTCCTTTCTTAACCCCTTCTTTGATTTTGAAGCCTTGAATGCTGCATCTTTGGAGCTTGGGCCACGTTTTCTCATCTCATAGGTAGTGAGGATTCGATGGAGTTCATCCATCTTGAGAGTATCTAGATCCTTTGCTTCTTCTATGGCACTTATTTTGGAGCCAAATCTGTCTGGCAGAGATCTTAAGACCTTTTGAACAATGGTACTTTCTTCAATCTTTTCGTCCAATCCTTTAAGAGAGTTGACCACTTCAGCGACTCAGAGAAAGTATGATGCAATATCTTCTTCATCTTCCATTTTTAGACTTTCAAATTGCCTTCTATGAGTTTGAAGCTTCGCCGCCTTGACTTTTGAGTCTCCATCGTATAAGTGAATTAGCTTATCCCACATTTCTTTGGTAGAGTTACAATTCATGACTTTTGTAAACTCGGAATCAGTGATTCCACTAGTGATGGAGTTCAAGGATTTTGCATTTGCAATGTAGGCTTTCTTCTCGTCTTGATCTGTTGGAAGAGTTGGAGGAATTTGGTACTCATTTAGAACGAAATGCCAGACTTCAGGTCCAAGGGACATTAAGTAGTAGGTCATTCTCTTTTTCCAAAAACCAAAGTTGGTGCCGTCGAATAGAGGAGGTTTTCCTGATGCTTCGTGATTTCTCATCATGACTATGAATCCTTCTTCAAGCTGTTAGGCTAATATGAAGAAGTCTGCTCTGATACCAATTGTTGGAAATACTGGGAGGGTGAATCAGTATTTGTTTTTAATTGTTATTTTTATCACCAAAACATGTATATATGGAACACATAAATAGATAGTTGGAATAAATGCTTTTATTAACACAAACAATGCAATGAAATAGATACAATATATAAATAGTTGCAATCAGTTGCCAAGCACCAACTTGGACTTTAGTGAGGTTCCAACCTCCAGAGCACCAACTCTGTTTTGCCAAGGCAAAAGTTCTGCACTTAGGAGCACCAACTCCCAAGGATTCCAATCCTTTTAGTTCTGAGGCTCCAACCCCGTGGGCTCCAATCCTAACCTGATATAAACTGTTTTTGTTGTAGTTCTCTGCTCCCAAGCCTGCTGAGCTTCTGCTTCACTCCTGTTCTCCTGCTTCTCCTGCCTCTCTTACCTCTGCCTGAACTTCGGCTTCCTCTCGCTCTGATTATACGCACATACATAAACCTTTCCTTGTTTTTCCTGTTTTATATGTTCCTGATGCCTCTGACTGTTGGTTTCCACGTTCCACTGGCTCTTCGGCTTCCTCAATGCTTGCTTCAGCTTCCTCTGTACTGGCTTGTCCTTTGGTTCCCTCTTCTTCATCGCTTTGGCTTCCTCTGCGTTGGCTGGTCCTTCGGCTTCCCGGCTTTTCGGCTTCCTCAGTCTCTTCGTGCTCACCAACACTCCTGAGACACACTGATTTAATGGCGAGGACCAAAATACATGGAGAAAGCTGCGATGTCACCACCGCCATCGCAATCGGCATCATTCAGGCCTTCTGAACTACCGGGAGTGTTTCTTATGCATTTTGGCCTTCAAAACCCCGCGCAATACAGATATTCAAATACACAGGTATATATGAAAAAACGACCGAAATGCTAAAGGTCGGACTTCAAATTTATTACGCCCGCATTTATACCTTTATTGGGTCTGCTACATATATCGCAATTGGCAGTCGCAACTTCTCGATGGCCGATGGCCGATTCACCTATGGATGCGATATGATATTAAGCCAAATTGTAATGTTGCATCGGGTTCGCAACATATATCACAATTGGCGCTTTCAGGGGTGACACCCCTTTGTATTATTGCGATGGGCAGATGCGATATAACATTAAACCATTGCATAATGTTGTCGTCGGGTCCGCACATGTATGTCGTTGTCGGGGATTTTGGGTAGTGGCTCGATGTAGAACCCGCCGAATACAATATCGCCAATATATATCTTTTCCGCCTCCAATAGTGTATATCGATATACCTATGTTTTCCGCCTCCGATAGTGTAAATTGCCTTTATGTATAGGTTTTCGATATAACTATGTCTTTTGCCACCGATAGTGTAAATTGCATATATATGTTGTATGCTACTCTGCCTGTATTTGCATGCATATATGGCCTCCGATAGTGTATTTGCATGCATATAACTCTTTTGTGGCATATATTGCTCCCGATAGTGTATTCTTTGACATACTTTGCTCTGATAGCTCCCGATAGTGTATTCTTTGGCATCCATTGCTCCAATAGTGTATTCTTTGACATACTTTGCTCCGATAGCTCCCAATAGTGTATTCTTTGGCATCCATTGCTCTGATAGTGTATTCTTTGACATACTTTGCTCCGATAGCTCCCGATAGTGTATTCTTTGGCATCCATTTCTCCGATAGTGTATTCTTTGGCATCCATTGCTCCGATAGCTCTCTGATAGCTCTGTTTTGCTCCTCTGATGGCTCTATTTGCTTCCTCTGGCTCCTCAAAACTCCAAGGGTACTTTTTTTAGGGAAACTCCAAGGGTACTTTTTTTTGGTGACGAAAAGGGTGCCCCTGTGTCCCCCCAAATGTTTTCGTAATAGCAATTAAAAACATAAAAAAAATTAAAATGTCCCCCCAATTTTTTTTGCTAATAACAATTAATTTATTAAAAACATAAAAAATCACAAATTTCACTAGGATTCACCTAAGACCTTGTTGATAAATTCCACCCTAGCTTTAGGGTTGAGGCTAGAGCGATCAACTGTGTTTAGAAACACAGATAGTCAGTGAGACGAAAAACCTCCTAGGATAAAATTCGTCACCAAAATCATAGGCTTACCTAGGTTGTTACATAATTTAATGGTCGTACTAGCATCATTTACATTACAAATTTGTAGAATGGGTTTACAATGGCATAATAAAGTGTTGGATGATGATCCTGATCTTTGAAAAAATTGGCACTACCTCTTCCTTGGAATTGTGACAAATGGGTGCAACAGACCCAACACTCTGGGGTATCACACTCCTCCTGAGGCTAGTGCCATTGTATGGTGTGTCTTCTCTCTCCCAAACTTTCTTTTATAACTTTACATTGAGCTAAATCCCTAACCCTAATCTCTAAAGTGATTGACGACCAAGATTAGATCTTGCCTTAGTTGAGATCAACATGTGAGATGAAAACAAAGTCACTAAAGTAATTTAGTCTAGTTTTCCTAAGTTTACTTTAGCTCATTGAAGCAACATAATACAACTTTGCTTTTCCTAAGTTACAAAGCAACTTGCTCAACTTAGAGCAAGTATCACAGGGAGATCTTGTTGGCGTATTTTGCATTCCTAGATCCTTAGGCCTATGTAGAAGTACTTGCTCGAGCTACAAACATCAACAATTAGGATTGTTGATTTAGTCAACAACTCAAATTTATAAAATGAAGGCTAGGCTTAGGGAGAAGATGCATCACATCTAGTGAGCACAAGACATTGATAGAAGGACATCTCAATGGTTGGGTGGAGAAGGACTTCCATTCAAGTGTGCTGGTTTGAAGAAGTTGCAATGGGCAACAAAGGAGATCCATATCAGCTAAGCAGGTGGAAGGATAGATCTAAGGTTTGATAGCTGGATTATATCCATGTTCTTGTTGTATGTATTTTCCTTAGTGGGCCATTATCATGGAAATGGAGTTCTTGTAAGTTTTGAAGTTATTTGAATGAAGAACTGATTTGAAAGGCATGAATCTTGTGTGCATGTAGTTGTGAGATTGGTATTTAGTTTTGCTTCTGTTGTTTATCTTATTTGTGTTAAAATCTCAGACATTATTTAGTAGATCTAATTTGCTAGGAAGTAATTATCCAAGTGTTGGGGTTAGAAATTAAGAACTTAATCTCCACAAATAGTGGGTTAGGGTTTGAAGTCATTTCTTCATGACATACACAAATTGTAAAGTTCAAGAGTTTATCTATATTGTTGGCTAAATGTTAAAATTGGCAACTACGGCCAAACTCCATGTGGGTCATCTTATTAATGGCAGCTGATATTTTTCTTGGATCCCTCTCATCGAGAGGTGTAGATTGATCTAAAGATTATCCAATTCTGATAAGTATTCATGAAGATATGAATTTATTTGTGTTATGGGACAATTTGTCAAAGGTCGGCCAGCAACCAAATAAACCCCTCAAGTGCTCAACGTTTTAGTATAAAAGGAGATGACTTGAGAGTCATTCCTCACACACTCACCTCTCTTGATCTCTCCTCTCCACTTGTTTGGGTTGTCCTCTCTCAAGGAGGACGTAGTGGAAAGGGTCTTCTAAGAGAGCCCTAGACGCAGTCAACTAAAGAGCCCTAGCTGTAGTCTTATGAGGAGATCTATTTGCAGGTAAGAAGAGACCTATATGCAGCTCAAAGAAACCCCTATATGCTGTCAAGAGGGAGTCATATTTGCAGCTCAAGGAGGAAGCCTAGGCTGTCCAAATAGGGAGATCTAGCCACAGTGAAGGAGGCCTATACACAGTTGAAGGAGAAGCCCTAATATGCAGTCCTAAAGTGCCCTAGCCGCAGGTCAAAGGTGCCCTAATCTACACTTAAAGAGAGGCCCTAATCCGCTGTAAAGAGAGCTCCATAACACAGCTAAAGGGAGTCCTTAATCCTCAGTCATAAAGGAGACTAGGATGCTGTCAAGGGTGGTCCTACTTGCTGTCAAGAAAGCTCCAATACGCAGCAAACAGGGAGCCCTAATTCACTGTCCCAAGAGGCCCTAAATCTGCTGTCGTAACAGGGAGCCCTAATTCGCTGTCCCAAGAGGCCCTAAATCTGCTGTCCTAAGAAGCTCTATATTCGCAGTCAAAGAAACCTAAAGCCACTGTCAATGTAGCCATAATACTAAGCTATGTAAAGACCCTAAGACGCAACACAGGCAGCCCTAGAACGCAGCAATAAAGTGTCTTAACACAACACTAAGATACATGAATGGACAGTGTGTTTGCTGTAGGTGACTGTGTGATAAAGGAAGACTGAAGGGTTGAAAAGGGGGCCGTTTATCTTGCTAGAAGGCAGAAGATAGAGGGAGCTGTTTGAGCGCTCATATAGTATGGAACAGTCCTCCAGAAAGGCTGCCTCAGGCCTGTTCTAAGGGCTGTATAATGCTACTGTAATAAGAGATGGACAGAGCCATTGTCAAGGGTTAGAAGTATGTGTTTGAGTGCAGGTAAGTGTTGTCAGCTTGGCCATGTTCATGAGGAAGGCAATGCTACTGTTTGAGACTGTTTGGGTATCATTTGGGAAGGTCAAAAGTTACAGCTAGCTGTTGTGCTAGGCTGCAAGCCATAGCACACAACTGAGGTTGTGTTAAAGGTTGTCAAGGGTGGGCAAGACCTTCAAAGGGCAGCGTGGTGTTGACTACTGGAGTAGCACCTGATGATTATGTGACGACTCCATGCCCAAGGATGATCCAGAGGACACTTGTAC
>APFE030352313.1:140364-171287 GCA_000404065.3 Pinus taeda
GGCCCAACATTCTCCTAGAGCCTGCTTTGGGGGTCAAAAAATGACTCAGAGTCCCTCAAAAGGCGATTTTTCAAGTGATAGTGGCAAAAATGAAGAAAAAATTCAAAAAAAAATGAATAATTGGAAAAATTTAAAAATTTTTCCAAAGTCAAAATAAGTCAAATTTTGACATGGAAGTCAAGCAGAGGATCAAGGGTGATGTGGCAAGCATGTGGGACCCACCGCATAAAGTTTCAACTCAAGTAAAAAAAAGAGTCAAAGTCAAAGTCAAGACAGTCAACTGGGCCCACGTTGAGGTTCATAAAGCACATCGTATGATTTTATTTTTGATATGAATGTTATAAGGTGGAAAGTTAAAGTTAAAATTAGTGAGTGGGTAGGGGACCCACCTCACCTCAACCCACCAACAAAAAACAAATACACATGAAGTCCGTACGGCAGTGAAGCAAGTTACGTGGGCAGTTAAATTCCACGCTGGCCCACTCAGCAGTCAATACAACGTATATACTCCAGCAGTCCGAGCTCAGAAATTAACGTGGGCAGTTATGTGGCAGTCCGTTTACACAGGCAGTCAACAGTTATACAGCAAGTACGTGAGGAAGCCGAGCTCAGCATCAAAGGGAGCCATTACACAGCCAGTTAACTCAGCAAAAACAGCAGTCACGTGGACAGCTAGTTTGCAAAGGGCAATCAGTGTTTAACGTGGGCAGCAACAGGCCGTTATCTCCAGTTCAAAGGCAACCAGTTAGAAATCAAACAACAGTCCTCTAAGCCACTTGTCATTTCATTTTTTTCATTGGGATTGTCACTTGCTACACTTGTCATTGTTTCTAAGCATTGAGATCTTCACCATTGCCACTTGCCATGGTCTTTTTTCATTGGGATCTCCTCCCATTTTCCTATTTATATGAGCCTTGGGTTGTTATTGTAAAATGATAGAACGAGCTATTGGGCTGGCGGAGACTCTGCTGGATTTTGTACTTAGCTTTCACATAAATAAATAAAAGTCTTTGGGGTTACTAGCTTCTCTTGTGGTGCATGCTTTGGTACATGAGGTATACCTGTGTCGTTTGATATTAATTTGATTTTCATTTGCCATCTAGTTGTTTTTCTTTGTGCATTTGCCTGAAGGCACTATTGTCTAGGGAGGAGAGATTTGCAGCTATCTCAAATCTCCTTTGGGCTTGGCATATTTTGTACACTTGTTGTAGCTTGTCCATTCTATGTTGAATGACAAGCTCAACTTGGTCTCTATATGCCAAGTCTCTTTTGCACTAACAATTCGTTTGCAAGTGTTTTCTGTGTTTTCAAGGGATAGGTTGCCAGCTCTATTGGAGGGCGAGGACTTCTTCGCGGAATAGTCACTCCAAGGATATCAAGGGTCCCACATACTGTTCAAGCCAGCAAGCTCATAAGACATAAAAAAAAAAAAAAATACTCAAGAGGGAGTTTCTTGAACCGTTAGCTTAGTTTCTATTTTGAAAAGTTATCACAAATTTTCTCCTTTCATTTAAAAGCATTTGTTTTCATTCTGAGCATAAAAAGAAATACAAATAAAAATCTTTTCATTTCTGAAAGAGCAACGTTTTGAAGGCACTGGTCATTTATGTGTTTCATGCTTATCGTATGGTTAATGGCTATTGCTTATATCATGTTTTGCTTATAGATCTTAGATTAACAATCTATTTAACTCAAATAATTCTCCTAGAAATTCACATCTTAGCTTTTAGCTTAACTTTCCATTTAGGGACCACCCCCCTTAGCTAACCTAGGAGATAGCTAAAACGGAGAGAGTTGGGATCAGTGTGACAGCCCCTTCTCTAAGTTCCCTACCACCAACCACACCTTGTGGGGTTGAAGGCTTTTCTCGCTAACTGGTAGGTAGGTGCGGGCGGCAGGGTCAACACGTGGCATGAGAGAAATCTCTCCAAGGTAAACTACAGTCCTAAAAAGACTTATCTCCTGACTGTGTGGAAGACTACAAGTCATAACGGCAATGGCAATTGGTGTAGCAGTTGTACATAGGAGCAACAATAGCACAGTAAGCATGGTGGCGCAGTGGCACTATGTACAACAGTGCTAGACACTGTGACAGCAGCAGCATGAGGTCCATCATTGTGATGATGAGTGCAGCATTGAGTGCAGATTTGTGATGAGAGCAGCTCAGTGATTGGAGCAGCACGGTGAGGTGCAGCATGTGGACGAGATGCATCACAAGGATAGGTGAAGGAGTCATCTTGGAGAATCAGTTGAAGCAGCATGCCTTTAACTAATCTCATGTAGAGATGATCTATTCTCTTATCTAGAAAGTCGAAGTATTGACTTCTGTTGTAAATGTACTATCTCTCTCTCTGCTGAACTATTGAAGAACATATAAGAAGAATTGACGAAGGGTTTCCCCACATTGGGGTTTGTCCCTGGCTAGTGCCATATCTTGTGTTCTCTTGTCTTGGCTTATCTTCTGTGATTTATGTTTATGTTCTATCTGCAGTTTACTTTAATGCTGATGTGATTGCTAATCTGGAAAAGATATTGAGCTAACTATGAAAATTGAAATAAATTTCTCTAAGCATAGAACATACCTAAATTTAACACTAAAACCTTGACATAATCCATTTTCCCATTGGGAGTAAAACAAGGGGCTTGTGCCGAGCTCCTCTAACAAGGTTTGTTGCATATTATTAAATCATGGGTATTGCACATGTTGTGCATAATGTCCTCTCAAAGATGGTATTTTCCTTGTTTGCATCTTTTGTGTGTGTGCGAGAGAAAGCTCTATTAAAGTGGAATCATTTTACACACTGTCTTGCATACACTTGTTTTCGTAAGTCAATGTTCCATCAGACCCCACAAATTGACGGGACTACTAAGATTAGAAGTTAGTCTAATGTTGACTTCCTAACATTTAATGTATCTTTAACGTTAACATTAACCAAACTCCATGAAACTGACCCACTATTAACATTAGAAGTTGTTCTAATGTTAGCTCACTAACTTTTAATGTATTCTTTATTGTAGACATCTAGTTGAGTGGTATTGCCGCAACATGTTTAAAATTATAAGCATGTGAGGAAAGCAAAAGGAAAAGATGTTATTTTAAGATGGGGAAAACTCTTTACGTTAAATTTTAAGCTAAAGATCTATCTAGTTTTGGGGACCTATTCTCGAAACAATTATGTAATGTAAATACATATTATTGTGTTGTACGTGATCAGCAGATTGAATTGAGGTTCTTGTTGGTCTTGTCTTGCATAAGCATGTCTTTCAAACCAATGTATTTAATGTTTTACATTAAGGAGAATTTTTTTCTATGACAATAAGGAGCACATTCAACCATTTATGGTGAATTGGAGCTTTTTGATTCATTTCCTATTTAGTGCTGAATTTTGGTAGCTGCAATCAGTATTCAAATTTATATTAGCCCACAAAATGAAAGAAAATGAAGAATTCAAATTTGGTTTCAAGTCGACTCCAAATAAAGCAATGTTCCATGGTGATGCACCCCACAGGGTGGGGGACGCACTTCCTTGCTCCTCCATGCTCCTGGGATGGGGAAACTCGTGGGGAAACGTTTCCCCACGTCTGCTTTTTTAGGGAAACTCCAAGGGTACTCTTTTTTGGTGACGAAAAGCGTGCCCCCGTGTCCCCCCAATTTTTTTTCGTAATAGCAATTAAAAACATAAAAAAAAATTAAAATGTCCCCCAATTCTTTTTGCTAATAACAATTAATTTATTAAAAACATAAAAAATTACAAATTTTAATATAATTAAAAAAATGAAAATAAAAACTAAAGGATAAATTAAAACATTAAAACATAATCATTCACATTTTTCATTAACCCTACGATTTTACCTCACTGCTCGACATTTTCCTTCTACAGTTGCTCAACATTTTACATTGTTGCTCGAGATTTTCTTGCTGTCGCCGCTCAACATTTTCCATTTGCAATTTGTTGTGATTCGGATTTACCATCGACTGGGGGCTTGAGACATTTGGAGCTGCAATTTTCATTTTGTGACTTGGAGTTGTTGAATTGGAGTTGCGATTTTCATTTTGTGACTTGGAGCCACCGGATTGTAGCTACGGTTTATTATTTAATACTTTTTGAGAAATTTACTAGTATTTCATTGCTTTCTATGTTTTCTTTTAGTTTAGTATTCTATGGCTATTTTAGACTTCAACATAATGTCATTGTCATATGATGAATTTACTTTCAATGTGCATTGTGTAATTTCAATTGTCAAATGATTAATTTAATTTAGATGTACCTTGCATAATATCAATGCCAATTGCGAAATGATGAATTTAGATGGAACATTGCATAATGTCAATCGATGGATTCAATTTAGTAATTTACTTTTAGATTTGCAATTTTACATTGATGATTATAGAAATGTCAAATGATATTTATGATTCATAATAGTCTAATACGAAATGATGATCATATTTAGATGCACATTTCATAATTATTAAGATTTAATATTTACTCACTTAGTTATTGACATATTGTTGGGATTTTATTTTTTATTTTTATGTATTAAATTTTTAATAATTTTATAATTTTTATGACTCTGATGCCCCCACATTCTTGTGAAATTTCCCTAAATTTTGTGGTTGCTTATATACATCCCCCTTGTGTGTATCCCTTCTCCCGTGTTTCCCTGTCCCAGAAACTCCGTGGAACATTGAATAAAAGAGGGAAAAATTTGAATTTGAATTTTCGATTTTGGCTCTAAATTCAAGTCTACCCTCCAAGTGGTACAAGTCAGCTCAGTGAAAAGACACACCTATTTGGGCACCTCAACAATTATATATTGCAACTTGTCCTCACTCATTTGGAGCAAATTCAAATCACCCAAGATCATTTGATTTCTGACCACACATGTGAAGGAGAGAGAGCAAAAAGGATGAAGTTTGACTTGTGTTGACCATCAATGTGTTTTGGGCAGCAGACCAAGGTGTTTTGGCAACAGATTGAGTTTTCAGGGTAAATTTTGGGGTTGCTTATATACGTCCCCCTTGTGTGTATCCCTGCTCCCGTGTTTCCCTGTCCCAGAAACTCCGTGGAACATTGAATAAAAGAGGGAAAAATTTGAATTTGAATTTTCGATTTTTGCTCTAAAGTCAAGTCGACCCTCCAAGTGGTACAAGTCAGCTCAGTGAAAAGACACACCTATTCGGGCACCTCAACAATTATATATTGCAACTTGTCCTCACTCATTTGGAGCAAATTCAAATCACCCAAGATCATCTGATTTCTGACCACACATGTGAAGGAGAGAGAGCAAAAAGGATGAAGTTTGCCCTGTGTTGACCATCAATTTGTTTTGGGCAGCAGACCAAGGTGTTTTGGGCAACAGATTGAGTTTTCAGGGTAGGAGCAAGGGGTCAAAATTCGTCTTGTCTCTGGCAGTTTGATCACAGGTTGACTTAAGCTATTTGTGGACAATTTGACCAGGGCTTGTTTACCAATAAGTTTGACTTTATTTAACTGGGAAAATATTAGATTGTATCGCTTGTTGAATTGAACAATTTCTCTAAGAAAAGGTTGTTGGATATTTTCCTAGTTAGGGTTTTCCCACGGTAAATTTTGTGTCTTGTGTTTGGCTGTCTCTTCATGATCCTATTGTCCTTATTGTTTTATTGTTGAGATTTTCTATGCATAATTGCTTAATGATGTATGTGACATAAGATGAATTAACGAAGAAATCATTGGAAGCAATTATCAGATTATAAAGTCATGAAAAATCAACATGGTATCAGTGCATGGTTAAAGAGAAGCCATTGAAAGTGTAGCCCTAGTCAAGTCAAGGATGGTCAAGTCAAGGATGGTTTTGATTTAGTCTAGATGAGCTTCGTATGGATCGTTTTACGAAGAGCAAGGATCAAGGTTAATATTTGAGTCACAAACTCGGCCTTAGTGACCAACCTAGGAAGGCAAAAAGGCCTCAGGAATAAAAATAATCAGACCACGTAAGGTCTATATAGGCTGTAGGCAAGAGCTAAGGTTAAGGTTAAATCCGAGCCTCATAAACTTGAGATCTAGCAGCAAAAGGAGACCTAAGGCAGAGTTGCCAAGAAAGGTGATCAGGGCCAAGTCCTGTTTGCTACATAAAGCTGTCGAGTTATAGGAAGGTGTTGGCCAAAGCCCTATAAGAAGCCAAGAGTCACAACCTTGTGATTAGAAGGGGTTGAGACCTTAAAGAGGCTAGTCATGGCATAAAAAGGGAGCAACAATAATTTTGTGCTATGGCCATAGGCTAAGGAAGAATCTGAGGATAAGCCACATGCCTACAAAGGGAGACAAGAGGACTCAAAGCCTTAGGAAATAAGGTCAAGGTGTCTCTGTATTGTAGACAGGCCAACGAGGAATCCTAAAACTGTTGTTCATGTAAGGAGAACAAGTTTAGGCTTGAAAGAACTGTGTTGAGGCTTGTATCAAAGTTTCGTTAAAGTTGTTGCCTTGTATGACAGAAACAAAAGTTGTACCTTGCCATGAACCTTTTATGATCCTTGACAAGCATGTGTAAAGAAACCTTTGAATAAGCATTGGAGGACAATCTGCAAGAAAGTATGAAATTGTATGCGATGGAAAGTTGGAAGTTTCTCCAAAGCTAGAGGGAGCTCCTTCACCTATTTATGTAAAGCAATAAAATTCCAGTGATGAGGTTCAACCATGATCAATGATCTTCAAAGGTTTGATATGATGGCATGCATTAACAATGTATATGGTATGGCTTAAAATTTGAAATTCCATTCACAGTAACAAACAACAATCCTATTGATATAAACAACATGCAACCTGTTACTTTATCCTAGTAATCCAAGCACGCTATAATGTTGGGATATTTGGGCGCTGTAAATGATTAAGGATGGGACCTATTTTGTGAATGTGACATGTTTCCAGGCTTCATTCACTTAGATAAGTGGATACCTAAGTCTATTCTTTGCACGTCAAGGCAATCAAAAGTAAAATGAAGAATGGGTTCACTATCATTAATGTATTTTGAAGAGAGCACACTCGACACTTACTATTATTGAGGATTAGTTGATGGCACAAGTTCGTTGGAATGACATGAAGACATTCATGAAGTATTCTGACATTACAGTTGAAGGGGAAATCACCTTGTTGACAAATTCTTCACATATGTGGTGGCATGGGGACTCTATGGTGCATTCTTTCAATTTATGGTTTTGGACACTCAGTGATGTTCAATTCAGTTGCATATGGATTTGAGGGATTTTCCCACATATATTGACTACAACAGGATAATTTGCAACATCTAGGGTTTGTAAAGCCTAGAAGACTAGAAGTCTTGGATAAGAAAGCCCTAGGGTTTGTGGATAAAACCCTAGAGCTAGACCTAGATCGATGTTTTCGCTGAAAGAAGAAATCCTAGCTCATGCAAGGAAGAAAAGGAAAGTGACATGCTGATAATGAGGATCGAGAAGATGTGTTTGAAGATGGATTTCAATGATTTCTGCAAGAAGGTAAGGATCAAGAGGGAGTTGTCTAATCCCTTCAATCCTCGGAACAAAAGATAAGTACTCTTTATGTCTTTCTTCCTTGATTATTTCTTTATCACTTTATTATTAAGTTAGCCTCTTGTCTTTTTTTCTTATGCTACGTTATAATTGTCTCTTCCATGACCTCCTAATGAGGCTTGCAAGTACATTGTAAAGGTCGCCAAGGCCCTGGTAGCAGATGAAAGCTTTGGAATAACGAAGCAAAGTTTGTGGCAAGGGGATTTTCCCAGGATCAGTGGTTTGTGTTCAATAGGGAGAAATTGTATTGACATCTATAATCGTACTTGATGATTGGTAGAGCTCCTAGTTCAGAGGGAGTAGACAAGCCAACAAGTTCGAAGGATGCCATGATGAAGGAAATTGTGCTAAAAAGAATTCAACGGTGACATTCAAGTAGATCTACAAGTATGAGGTAAATGACAACATAGAGAAACACAAAGCAGGGATTCTCCTAGAAAGAGGGAGAGGAATATGAGGAGAAATTTGCTCCAGTTGTCAAGTACACTTCTATTATAACTATTATTTCTATTGCTTCTATTATGAGTTTGAAATTTTATCAGGTGGATGTGGAGATCGCTTTCCTCAATGGAGTAATTGAGGAAGAAGAATTATACATAGAGCTACCTCAGGGCTTTTAGGTACATGAGAGGGACTCTCATGTATGTAGACAAAAGAAGGCTTTGTACAGATATCGGGCATGGTATTCTTGGATTGATGAATATCTAATGAGTCTTGGTTGATCTTGTTATCATATGACTTGTTTCTGATAGGAGCAAAATGACTCACGTGACAAAGGGAGCAACAGTGGTAGGAGGATATACTTCTATGATAGAGGGAGCAGTCAAGACTTGCTTCAATTTCAGAGGGAGTTGACCTCTAAGTTCAAGATGAGCGATCTTGGTTGGATACGTTACTCCTTGGGACTAGAAGTGTGGCAAAAACCAAATGAGATATTCCTTGGTCAAAGGAAGTATATTGTTACAATTCTTTAGATATTTGGGATGATGGACAACAAGTCCATGGCCATTCCCATGGTTACCAATCTAAAGAAGTTGAGTGGCAGAGGGAGCAACTAGGATTGCCACAACAAGATCTGTTTCAATGTCAAAGGGAGCAACTAGGATTGCCACAACAAGATCTGTTTCAATGTCAAAGGGAGCACCCAGTCAAAGAGATCGAAAAGTAGCTATGGTACAACATGTGTTGAGATATCGTCATGGTATTGTTGGATATGGATTGAGATATGTCTCAAATGATGAAGTACAACAACATGGATATACAGGTTCAGATTGGGCAGAAAGTACAAAAGACAGATGATGATTCAGCTTGGGATCTGCTATTATAAACAGGAAGCTAATTGCACTACTGAAGCAAAGTATATTGTAGCTTATTTGGCAAGTTGGGAAGCAATGTGGCTCCAAAAGCTATTCACGAGATTGTTTGATCAAATGTTGGAGAAAATTGTGATGACAAGTCGAAGCACATTAAGATGAAGTATCAGGACGTGGTACAGATAGGAGTAGTGATGCTCCAATGCATTTCTACAAACGAGCAGGTTGTTGGCATCCTCACAAAGCCTCTGTCCCAAGATGAAGTTTTCAGGGACAAGCTTGGAGTGGTTAAGAATTCTTACCTTGGTTAAAGGGAGTGTTGATCTTGTAGCGTCAAGGGGTGAAGATTCTCCTTAGATCAGGATAATATTGATAGGTCATGGGTATTGATTGGGGGCCATGTAATGCGGCCAGGGAGTTGGCCCAGTGAGCATCAAGGCCTAGAGTGCTCTCCTGGTCAGGGGTTACCGGACCATATTGCTAAGGGTTACTTGGCTAGTGGGTTGAGTGAGTGCCTTATAACATCAGGAAATTATTTCTTTTACCATTCAATAGCATGTGACAACATGTGGGAATGGTAAATGTGCCTAGGGTTTCACCATTTGTCTAGGGGTGCTTGACATGGTTCCAAGTGATGACTTGGTGGGTTGGTGAAATAAGGACTAGTCCTGTGTCAGGGGTGTTGGACCAGCCAATGGGAAATTGTCTTGTGGATGACTAGATCCTTTGCAAAGTGTATGTGTCTAGTGGGTGACTAGATTCCTTTGCATGAAGCTGATGTGGGATGCTTTCCACATGTCGTGGATGGATACATCAACATAGCTAGCTCATTCAACCTTTTCTTGGGATGGAATTTTTTTTTTCAACAAGAGAGCACTGAAGAAGCCAAAGAGGATACCTCCATAGCTAAGAGGGAGTGTTGAATTTTGGTAGCTGCGGTCAGTATTCATAATTTATATTAGCCCACAAAATGAAAGAAAATGAGAAATAATTTGGTTTCAAGTCGGCTCCAAATAAAAGTGAAAAATTCGAATTTTGCCTCCAAAAGTCAAGTCGGCCCTCCAAGAAGTACAAGTTGGCCTAGTGAAAAGACACACCTATTCAGGCACCTTAACTATATATTGCCATTTGTCCTCAGTGCTCACTCATTTGGAGCAAATTCAGATCATCCAAGATCCTCTGATTTCTGCTCACATGTGCGAAGGAGAGAGAGAGCAAAAAGGATGAAGTTTGACATGTGTTGACCATCAAATCTTCTGGGCAGCAGACCGAGTTTTCTGGGCAGGAGCAGGGGGCCGAAAATCGGCCTGTCTCTTGTAGTTTGACTGCAAGTTGACTTAAGCTATTTGTGGGCAGTTTGACCAGGTTTCACCTGGGCTTGTTTACTAATCAGTTTGACTTTATTTGACTGGGAAAATATCAGATTGTATCTCTTGTTGAATTGGACAATTTCTCTAAGAAAAGGTTGCTGGGTTTTTCTCTAGTTAGGGTTTTCCTAGTGTAAAATTTTGCTTCTTGTGTTTGGCTGTCTTTTCATGATCCCACTTTCATTATTGTTTTACTGTTGAGATTTTCTATGTATAATTGCTTAATGATGTATGTGACATAAGATGAAATAATGAAAAAACCATTGGGAGTAATTATCAGATTAGAAAGTCATGAAAAATCAACATTCAGAAGGTTTTAGCCTTGCAATTCTGAGTGGATAGAGTTATTAAAATTAACTGTGAACTTGTTGGCATTTACCTCATTTGTGGAAGCAGCAATATCATGACTAACGAATCTACACTTAATTTGCTTATGGACTTTTTGGTCTGTGTTTGAAAAAATAAATATCTGCTTATGAACAGATCTATCTTCTTTTGGGGACCTATATTGAAACAATAATGTAACGTAAATACATATATCATTGTGCTGTAAACGATCATCAGATTGAATTGATGTTCTTGTGAGTCTTATCTTGCACAAGCATGATCTTTCAAACCAATATTTTTAAATGTTATTTACATTAATGGGAAAATCAGTTTATAACAATGAGGAGACCAAATTCAACCATTTAAGGTGAACTGGAGCTTTTTGAGTCATTTTCTATTCAAGAGGTTTTAGTCTTGCAATTGCAAGTGGATATAATTATTAAAATTAGCTGTGAACTTGTTGGCATTTACCACATTTGTGGAAGCAACATTATCATGACTAACAAATCTACACTTTTAATTTGCTTATGGACATTTCTGCCTCTGTTTGATGTTGTGATGTGAGTTGTCCTATTTCAGGAGGATAGATTGCAAACATTCAAACTTCCAAGGCCAGTTTTGTGCATTGGGGGAATCTTGCAGATTGAACTGCTTGGTAGGGTTCAGAAGCAAGAAATGGATGGGTTGTATTATATATGGTAAGTAATCAAGTTGAAGGATTTTGTCTCTCATTTTATTATAGTTAGGAATTGATATGAACAATTGAATTTGGTAGGCTTGATGTGCCTTTGAGATCCATATTGCTTTTTTTTAAATATAAATATCTTTTGCAATTAGAGCTTTGGATTGGCAGCTTCTGAGAAGTGATTAACTCAAAATGGATTGGATTCTCTTCTTTATTGTATGTTGTTTATATTGGATTTGGTCTTGTTCTTAACATTGTACTTTGGTAGTGGTAAAGAGTATTATTTGCATTCTGAATAATGTGGGTTGTTTTATGGATTGCTTTTGCAGTGTGTGCCATGCTCAAGTTGTTGGAAGACCTCTCTCTGCATTTGATTTTGAGGCACTAGAGTCACAAGAACACTATATTCTAAAATACTCAGGCAAACCTGAACATCTTGATTCTTTTTCGGAAGATTCTTCAAGAGGATCTTCTGACGATGAAGCTGGTGGTCCATCTGGTTGGCATGCCTTTGCAGAGCGGATAAGACAGATACGGGCTGGAAGGATTCTTTTGTGGAATCGTTCAATTCTCAATGCATTGCTGGGTAATGCAACTGTGGCAAATTTGATGCTTCCAGATTATCAGGATTCAGATGAAGATGACGGAGATGATGATGTGTTATATGACTAAGAATACCATACTTGAGTTCAATTTAACTCTTTACCATTTGGTATTCCTTCCAAGTTCAAGACTAGTATTTGCATGTGTTTTATGTCCAAAGTAAATAATTTGGTTTGCTTATGTACAGCAGAGTTTTTGTTTTGTCATTTTGGATTCAAGCTCTTGAATATGCTAATTGCCAGGTGATATGGTGACAGGGAAATGTACATGTAGTCTCAGATAGATAATCAGGAGTCGGGACTTCTTTGTGGTCAGCAATCAAATGCAATTCATTAGAGCTATGGGGTTGCATCTCAAATGGCGCTGGCCATCATGATTATTCATTGAGTGCCTTTGCATGGAATATTATGCATTTGTACTGGAATGGTTCTCAGTGATTAAATACAATTTCATGGTTATCCATAGCCTTTAAAGCAAATTATGGATGGACAGATGCCTTGCTTATGTTGCTGCTTGGTTAAATATATTATTAGTTATATGACTTGTTCAAAATGGTTTCTGATGTCTAGTAATCATTTTATTTATGGTTATTATTGAATGTTCAAATAGGTCTGTCTGTCGCAACACTGGAACTTGATAAAAGCGAGCCTCCTGGGGTTGGTGTATCTAAACTAATTGAATTAGAGAATGAATGACTATTTTGAAGGGCTGTAGTTAGTTTTTGACTCTATGGACTATTTTGAAGGGATGTAGTTAGTTTTGACATTTGGTCATAATGTCATGAAATATATCTGCATCTTTTCATGCCTCCAAATATTTCTACAAAATACTCGGACAAAAAAAATTCCACAGGGAGCTGCTTTTCATACAAGCAGCAAATAAAAATGAGCCCTTCTCTCCCTAGATTTTGACTAGTTGCTCTTCATATGAAACTATTTCAAATGGATAGAATTACTGGAACATCCATGTAGTGATTCTTGTATCTTTTTGACTTTTAAGACGAGGTAGACAATAATTGCATGAGTAGCCTGACTCTGATGATTTATCCAGTTTGGTTTGACCGACTTAGCAATCATTTCAGCCAAGGGCCACAAACCCAAAAAATGGTAGATCCAGGCAATCTGTTGCAAATTTTCAATAGAATCATTAAGTGGTCTCTGATTTATGGGTCCTTTGTTGGAGGGAAAACCCTGTGATGTGTAGTAGGCAATAGCTTCCTACCTCCCCTTCTTCAGCTAAGAAGCTAGATTCAACCTTGAGACAGGAGAAAAAGAGGACTCCATAGGCAGCAAAGATGGTCACGGGGAAAATATAACTGAGTCGAATGAGGAAAAAATGGAGAAATCTGATTGTAGGCATCTACCAGCACAGATTGGTAAGATGGAAGATGATAAAACCTCTGAATATGAAACGCTGGCATGAGAATAGTCAAGAGAGGTGTTACACAGTAATTTGTCACCGTTTGTCACCATCTGTGTTACCCCTCTCCTGCACCTTGGAGGACTCATTCCGGGACTTGTGAGAAGTGACAAGACTTGAAACCACTTGCATCATTCCCTTCTGAATATGAGCTTCACATGCCCTGAAGACATCTCCTGCAGCTTGCCCATAAAAATAGCCCTTTTTACATTAGCGCGGGTTCACTGTGTTCTTCCTGCGCCAATGGGGAAAATCCTCCAAAGAGGGCGCGCTAGTTAGCGCTCTGTCCCAGAGTCGCAATCGCGCCAACCTATTTGGGCAAAGATTTTAACAAATCAACTTCCGAAAGTTCTCTCCAACATATTCACCAACTGAATCTATGTTAGGTGAGGATGGTTTGGCTTCGAATCTCCTTGAATGGGAAGTAGTTTGCCACCCTTCCATGGAAGTTTTCAAGTCATGAAGCCAAATCCATGATTGTTGTGATTGATCTTATATTTTCCCCTTTCATCTATAAAAGCTTGTCTCCATGCCTTGAGCAAGCTAGTGGTGATAGTACTGGTGCTGAAAGGAAGATATCAAGAGATTAGAGTTGCAAGAGCCTTCTTTATGTCCATAAGGCTTAACCTAAGTGAAGAGATCTTGTCACTAAAGAGAGAGAGGCTTGTTCCCCATCCCTTCAAGCTTTGCAAGACTTGTGTAGCTGAGCACCCAGCCAAAGGAGGACTTGACGTCAGGACTATGGTTGTATTCTCCTTTGTTGATTATTAATAATAGATGATTATCATTATGGTTCCACTCTCATTGTCTTTGTAATGATTGATGTTGAGTTATATCCTTCCTGACTGATGTATAATTGCATTTATTAGATTTCACGCTTGTGTTTGTGTTGTTCTTTTTGTGTGCAGGTGTCCATTCACAGAGATCGTGGAGGATTGTGACTGGCCAAAGCAAAGGAGCGAGGGCGACATCTCTTCTACGAACAATAGCATTGGAATCCAAGTAGGTCTTCATCACCTACCTTTTATTTGCAATTAGGGACTTGCGTGGTAGCATTGTTTGATTGTTGCTAGACCCGTTCTGGGATAGTAGGGATCGCCTCTATCCGTAGAGGGGATTTACCTCTCCAACAAGAGGCATGAGCTTGCTCCCAAAGAAAAGGAGAGAGACAGCTAAAGCTAATGGGAGCCAAATGGAAAAGCCAAGCAAAACCTCGAGACAAGGGGCGCTCCTGTATGCCATTGTCTTTAACTGTTTGTGACGGCACTATTTTGAACTGTAGTGGCATTGCTTCGTACCCCAGCCTTGGGGGAACACTGTTTTCTCTTCAAAATTTCCTATTTGCTTTGTTGGTGAAATCAAATATTAGATCAAGTTCTGCATTTTATTCAGTTTTCATGTTTGATCTTTTTACCGAGTTCGATACATCATGCATCAAGTTTGAGCATTTGTGCTTTCGATTACGAAGCCCGGAAGGGCTGAAAGAGCAGCATAAATTTTGTTTCGTTTTTTAGTCGAGTTGTATATTGCTATGATACGGAGATGGGAGAAAACAAAGCCTTTACCTTGTTTACATTTACCTCGGTGCCAACATTTCCATGTACCATGTTGCCTGTAAATTCAATATAGACAAATCATACATTTACGACAAATAACTTTTGATGGCTTATCAAACCCTTCCTATTGGACCTCCATTGTTTGGGGGAGCACGTGGATAATCACGCAGGTAAAGGCAGTTGAATTGGGACCACAATAAAAGAGTAATAATTGATATGAGAAAAGACACAGCTCGTTTCAAGGGTATGGGATCATGGTGGAATTTTTGGTAGGAGATGCTAGGAGGGGTAGAAGAGAAGATACTATATTCTTTGCGAGGTCAATTTGTCTCTAATTAAGAGTTAACAAATTAGATTATTTAAGTACTGCATGTTCACAATCTACACACATTTCACAACTGCATGGACTATATTTTTTATTTTTGAGGTTAAAGTAGTATGTTTTTGAATTGGAGTAAAAAATATGATATATGGACATTTCTATGGATACGAATTTTCTGTTTCATGTGGTCATTATCAAGACAACTAAATATATAGGACAATGTGAGGAGTTGCATTGTGATTTTGCTGTTTTTTGACGTGATTTGAATGATATTGATTTTGAAATTCTTTAGTCAAAGTTTAGAACGAAATTACTAAAAAGTATCAATTCTTAAGAAAAAATTACAATTCTTATATTTACAAAATAGATTTCAAAATGAATCCATTGGTGGGAGGTTTAGAAGAGGATTTTAAAAAATGGCACGAGGTTTTCTTTGTTAAGGTTGCAAGTTTTTGAGAACTGCAGAAGGTGGTTCTTTAAAGCTATTGATGGAGATAATGTTTTGGTTGGGAGCTTGTTTTTTCTATCGCATTAGATATTTTGTGTGGGTATAAAAGCCTTCGTTAACTTAAACTTTGTTTTGAGAGTACAAATTAACCCTATAAAACTATTGGGCCTAGACCTTGATCAAGATTTGAATTCAACTCCACCATGACAATATTTTGAAGTTCACAAAATTTAGCTAAAACAATATTTCATTCAAATTTGTGTGCAATATTTTCTATATCACTATGTTAGAATTATCTCCCTAAAAACAAGATAAAGGAAAATGACAAAAGAAACAATATTGGGTTAATTACTTTTCAACTTTGGGAGTTTTGAATTTGACTTATCACTTGTCAAATTTGCGAGAATGGAGTTTTGAAAATTTGCTTATCCTTGTGATGCTTTCTTTACGTGTGGATTTTTGATATTGGATTTCAAGTTTTTTATATTTTTGAACATGAGAAACCAAAATAATTATAAACAAAAATAATAATATGATTACAAGAGAATTGGCATTGCATTATTGACATTAGATGCAAGGAACGAGATTGGAAAAAATAAATTAATGAGAACAATGTGGAGAAGAAATTTGACCTAAAAGATAGGCCTCAAAACAAAAATGTAAAACAAAAATCAACTTTATAAGAACCAATAGGGTTCAATATGATGATATCAATCATGGGCAAAGTTTAAAAGATTAAAAAAAAAAAAAAAAACAAAACTTTCAACTTATTTCTTTATAATTTTACTCAAATTTCGAGCAAGAGCATTTGTTGGATGTGTTGGCATTATGATACAGGTGATACAAGTGTTGTCCTTGATGGCAATTGACTTAGATGACAGATCATAGTGCATCAGATCAATAGAAAAGATTTAATGATTAGAGAAAGGTATACGCAGGTTCATTTTAACAAAGGAGCGTATACACGCGGGTTAACAGACTAAAAGGTGCATATAACGTACACACGTAGTTTCACAGAAGGAAAGGCGTGTGCATGTTGGAAAATTAAGTTTTGGTCCGTGTTATTTGGTCCAAGGTATTTTGATCCATGGTATTGGTCCAAGGTATCTAGTCCGAAGTATTGACCCCAAGGATTCGGTCCAAGGTATTGGTCCTAAGTGGTTTTGGAGCATGGTATTGAGAAAGGCCTAACACTATAAGAGGAGGAGAAGATCATTAGGCCAGGGGGTGTAAATGCGCAAGGATGGAATATCTGATAAAGTGAGAGATCTAGTATCTAGGTTATGGGTTCATGATGCTTTGCTTGATTTAAACCAAGGATGCACCTATGTGGATGATGATGGATGATGGATTGGGATCTTAAGGCTTGGAATGTTTTATCATTATGTGGTGTGATCATAGATAAACTAGATCTGAATTACTAACGCATGTTTATTCTATAAATGTTATGATCTGGGTATGATTGATGTCTGGAATAGTTGCAAAATTATGAGTTAATATTTGCAAATCTGTACGTGGGTTCACTTTAGTAAAAGCGCGTATACACGCTGGTTCGGTTCATCAGAGTAGCATATACATTATGAAATATGATATCTGAACTTGCGGATGGTTCTGGTGGTTGTTGCAGAGTTTTGGGTTCTGCTCTGTGTTCTGGTAATTGTTTTTTGATGATTGGTCTTCAGTGATTTAGTTGTGGGTGATTAAGAGATTGATTGGTTGATGCAATGGTTGTATTACAGTGGTGATTTATTTGAGCTTCAATATTGTTGATGGGTCCAATATGAAAATTGGATGAAACGTGGCCTTCATATTATGGTGTTGTGATCCAGGAGTATCTAGTCTGAAAATTTATGAAACGTGGTCCTTGGAGGAAGAGTAAAGGTTGGAGCCTTCAGTAGGCCAACACCTACGTGTTGGTAAACATACCGGTCAGTACAAGAGCCGGGGGGTTGGAGCTCTTTTTCAGTAGTAGTTGGAAAACGAGAGAGGGTTGTAGCCTTCTGTAGGTCGGCGCCTACGTACTAGTAAATATATCGGCTAGTACAACAGCCAGGGGGTTGTAGCTCCTTTCCAATGGTAGCTGGAGAACGAGAGAAGGTTGTAACTTTCTGTAGGTGGGTGCTTGCGTACTGGTATGACTCTGCGCTAATACAAGATTGTAAACAGATTTTTCTTGTATTAAAGGAAGATGGCAGCAGGTGGTTTTTGTTTCGCATTGGGTTTCCACCTTATATCATGGTGTTCATGTGTGTTTCTTATGTGTGATGATCTGTTCTGTTTTATTGCACATAGTTACTGTTTATATGGTTAATGAAGTTTCGATGCACTGATTAAAGAACAACATATGATGAATTAACTGAATCATAAGATTGCTGGATATACGCTAGTTTCATTAAACATAGTTGCATTACACGCGAGTTCCTTTAACTGAAGTAGCGTATATGAATCTGATTATGGAAATAAAAAAATATTGATTTGCTAACACTGATTCACCCCCCTCTCCTCAGTATTATTTCCAACAATTGGGATCAGAGCAGGTCCTTTGGTAGAAGCTTGATCACTTGAAGGAGATCTGTAAAACAATGGGAAAGAAAGTGCGTCAGAAGAAGAAGACAACTCAAAGGAATAGCGACAACGTGCCATTAGGGGGAAGCAAGTATTCAGATTCTAAATCACCTCAGGTTGAAGATGAACAAACAAATGTGGCATCAGATCAATAAGATCTATTTAACAAAAGAGAGAGTGCCCTCCAAGAAGAAGTTTCCAGATTAAAAGCTCAGCTGGAGTGTGCCTTCAAAGTACGTCAAATGTTGCAAGATGAAGTGATATCATTGAAAAATAAGCAGAATGAAGAACTACCTCAAGCAGATAAAGAACAAGAAAATTAGATTCTCAAATTAAGGCAACAAATGGAAGAAGGAAGAAAGGCTGCAGAAATCTTGAAGAAACAACATCTAGAAAAGGAAGAGCAACATCAGGTTGAGGTAAATATCTTAAAGGTAAATTAGAAGAAAATGATAAACTGTTACGATTTCAAGACAGTGCTAAGATTTTGGATGATATTCTTAGTAGTCAAAGATCCCCTGCTATCAAAACTGGTCTTGGTTTTCATGAATCTATTGAAGGTGAATCTAGCTCTTAGGATGAGGCAATGAACTCTAATGCAAAACTTGAAATGTTCAACAAGGAGATAAGAGGTCAACCACATCAACAACCAAGGAAAGAAATCCGTCAAAGAAAATCTTTTACTCCGAACTATGGAAGTGATAGTCAGTTATCTTCTTAGATGAATAATGTTGAGTGTTATGTATGTCATAATCTTGGACATGTTGCAGCGAGATGCAGAAGTAGAATGATGCAAGACCGTCACACAGAAAGATCATCACGTTTCAGGGACTTTATGGGATGTTGTTTTGCTTGCAATATGTTTGGTCACAAAGCCATTGACTGCTACAGAAGGAATATGAAATATGTAAGATGTTATGCATGTAATAAGTTTGGAGATATAGCAAAGGAATGCAGGAACAAAGTACGAGCACCATACCAAAAGATGAAAATATCATCACAGTCGAAGATATGGAAGAAGAAGGAAGTATAGTCAGAAAGATGTGGCATAGCAGAGTATACAGACATGACAGACTCAGAGGGAGCTGAAAGTGTGAAACTTCAATGTTCTAAATTTCATATGCAGGTTTCATGAAGACAAGTCGCGTATATACGCGAGTTTGAAGCTACACAATCGCGTATATGATGGGTTAAGGAAAAGCAGTGGAACAGACTCAAGAAAAAGGGGCTAATATGGTTCAGTGAATTATTTGCTCTGTTTGATGATGGTTACAATCTGCTGATGATGTGTGGAAATGGCTTGGTATTCATAAGATGTTGTTTAGAAGTGTTTTTGATCCTAACTTGATGTATATCTAATTGATGATGATGCCTTGTTACTTCTCACTGATATATGCATGATCAGATCTGACAGTGAATAGATGGATCAGGTTCAGGGGGAGCATATGCTTTGAATAATGCATTGTTGGCATTATGGTTAGAAGTCTTTGGTGATGATGCTTATGTGGCTAAATGATACATCTTGCTACTTATTGTTGGTTGGTCAAGAGAATGGTATTGCAGGTTACAGGTTGCTGATGTTGTTGATAGATGCTTATGGTGCAGATCATATATGGTGTATGATAGTTGCTAATGACTATCATGGTCTTGTTTATATTGTTGGTTTTTGTTATAAAAGTCATGTATATCATTTGATGAAAAGGTCATGAAAAGACCTAATTTGTACCCCTTCTATGCATGGGAAGGATGATGTAATAATTTCTATTTCAATGATGTATAAACAGTTGGTATATCCCCACTTGGTTGGGTGGATGAGTCAAAATGGTGTATCCCCACTTGGTTGGGAGATTGATGTATGTATGAGTCATTGGTGATAGAAAGGTCATATTCACTTAGTTGAGTTGTAGGGTCATGTTATTATTTTGAAAAATATTTTTGCAGACTCTGCATGTGCTCAGGGGGAGCAAGGATGGTTTAGTACATCTTAGCATGTACAAAGGGGGAGTTCGATCAAAGAATTCAACATGTGCTCAGGGGGAGCATGGATGGATTGGTACATCTTAGCATGTACAAAGGGGGAGTTCAATCAGAGACTTCAGCATGTACTCAGGGAGAGTATGGACAACATAATGTATATCAAGGGAGATAATATCTTGGTTTGCCGTTTGCCCTTGATGTCAAATGGGGAGAGTGAGTTGGTGTTGTTGTTGCCATCAAGTCCAAAGGGGGAGATTGTTGGTATTACGATACAGGTGATACAAGTGTTGTCCTTGATGGCAACTCACTTAGATGACAGATCATAGTGCAACAGGTCAATATAAAAGATTTAATGATCAGAGAAAGGTATACGCAGGTTCACCTTGACAAAGGAGCGTATACACGCGGGTTAACAGACCAAAGGGTGCGTATAATGTACCCACACAGTTTCACAGAAGGAAAGGCGCGTACATGTTGGAAAACTAAGTTTTGGTCCATGGTATTTGGTCCATGGTATTGGTCCAAGGTATCTGGTCCGAAGTATTGACCCCAGGTATTTGGTCCAAGGTATTGGTCCTAAGTGGTTTCGGACCATGGTATTGAGAAAGACTTAACACTATAAAAGGAGGAGAAGATCATTAGGCCAGAGGGTGCAAGTGCGCAAGGATTGGATATCTGATAAAGTGAGAGATCCAGTATGCAGGTTATGGGTTCATGATGCTTTGCTTGATCTGAACCAAGGATTCACCTATGTGGATGATGATGGATGATGGATCAGGATCTTAAGGCTTGGAATGTTTTATCATTATGTGGTTTGATCATGGATAAACTAGATCTGAAGTACTGACGCATGTTTATTCTATAAATGTTATGATCTGGGTATGATTGATGTCTGGAATAGCTACAACATTATGAGTTCATATATGGAGATCTGTACGCGGGTTTGTTGTGGTAAAAGTGCGTATACACGCTGGTTTGGTTCATCAGAGTAGCGTATACATTATGAAATATGATATCTGAACTTGCAGATGGTTTTGGTGGTTGTTGCAGAGTTCTGGGTTCTACTCTGTGTTCTGGTAACTGTGTTTTGATGACTGGTCTTCAGTGATTCAGTTGTGGTTGATTCAGAGATTGATTGGTTGATGCAATGGTTGTATTACAGTGGTGATTTATTTGAGCTTCAATGTTGTTGATGGGTCTAGTATGAAAATTGGATGAAACGTGGCCTTCATATTATGGTGTTGTGATCCAGGAGTATCAAGTCTGAAAATTTATGAAACGTGGTCCTTAGAGGAAGAGTAAAAGTTGGAGCCTTTAGTACGCCGACGCCTACGCACTGGTAAACATACTGGCCAGTACAAGAGCCAGGGGGTTGGAGCTCCCTTCCAGTAGCAGCTGGAAAACGAGAGAGGGTTGTAGCCTTTTGTAGGCCGACGCCTATGTACTAGTAAATATATCGGACAATACAAGAGCCATGGGGTTGTAGCTCCCTTCTAGTGGTAGCTGGAGAACGAGAGAAGGTTGTTACCTTCTGCAGGTGGGTGCCTGCGTAATGGTATGAGTCTGCGCCAGTGCAAGATTGTAAACATGTTTTTCTTATATTAAAGGAAGACGGCAGTAGGTGGTTTTTGTCCCACATTGGGTTTCCACCTTATATCATGGTGTTCATGTGTGTTTCTTATGTGTGATGATCTGTTCTGTTTTACTGCACCTGGTTACTGTTTATATGGTTAATGAAGTTCTGATGCATTGATTAAAGATCAACATATGATGAATTCACTGAATCATAAGATTGTTGGATATACGTTAGTTTCATTAAACATAGTTGCATGTACATGCGAGTTCCCTTAACTGAAGTAGCGTATATGAATCTGATTACGGAAATGAAAAATTATTGATTTGCTAATACTGATTCATCCCTCCCCCCATTGTTATTTCCAACATGATGAATAATTTAATTTTGCATCAAAGGAACATCCATGTCGCATACTTTCATTAGACCCCACATAAGTACTCCTTGGATGCAAAATTAAATACTGCATCCAACGAATGCTCATACTCAAAATTTGAGTAAAATCGTAGGGAGGTAAGTTGAAAATAATATATATATTATTTTCAACTTACCTCCCTACGGTTTTACTCAAATTTCGAGTATGAGCATTCGTTGGATGCAGTATAATATATATATATATATATCTCTTATCGTTCCAAAACTTGATGAGGCAATATATTTTATTTTATTATTCACCTATTATTTTATAATATTCCTTAGGAAGTCTATTCTAGATCTCAAAATTTCTCTATGCACGTGACACTAACTAAGAAATGAGTTGACGAATGTTTGTGAACTTGTTAATGCCATCAATGGAACAAGACAATGTTGATATCAACAACACTATATATATATTATATATAATATATATATACGATGAAATAAAACATCCCTTTCAACTTGAGGGCTAGAGTGAGGTTGTTGGTACTAGGTCAACTCACATGTGGACTTAAGAGTTCATAAGGCTAGAAGCTAATACAACAATATTCATAGGCATGAAGTTATTACAATAATATTTATCAAGACATTATAACTATCGTCACTAGTGGTGTAATGTCCCCGACCACTTAGAAAGCTTATGATAGAGTCCGTTAGCCTAACATGGTTCCTGTAGGCTAAAGCGGGGAATTTTTTTAATTAGGGGACTAAATTCACCTAAGGAAAAATTATAAAAGTCTTAAGAGGTGAAAATGACACATTTCTTAATCAAGTGAAAAGTCATGACTTTATAAAGTGAAAATATTATAAAGTGACTTTATAAAAGTTAAAAGGGTAAAATGACAACAAACGTGGCCACAAGTTTTTAAAAGAGAAAAGTGAGAAGACTCTTCATTTGTGCATTTTTGTTTTTTATAAAAAAACTCTTGGAGACTTTTTTTTCTTGAGGAAAAACTTAGGGTTTGGAAACCCTAGCTGCCATAACTAGTTTAAATTTCGAAATTATACACTCTAACTAGTTCAGGGAGTGAAATCACTCATTTCACCGTTAGGATTTAAGAGAGAAGAAGATTCGCTTGAGACATTGGGGTGAAAAAGTGTTATCAGTTGATTTGATATTTTTATTTGGTGTTTTTTTTTTTATTATCTCATTTTAACAAGTTGAAGATCTCCAAAGAAGTCTGAGGAACCAAGTCCAAATTGGAGCGTTGGTGATCCATAAACTGTTGTGTATATTCCACTAAACAGTTTGCCACAACAGATTTGATAATAATATATTAAAATTATAAAATTATATATTATTAAAGTTTTATTAAAACTCTAGATCTGTAAATTTAACCGTAATTAGTGCATGCATGCAAATGGAAATTGTGTAGAAAAGTAGAGAATGACAAAATAAGCTCACACACACATAAGACACACGATATGCTCTGGGAAACCCTTTCAGAAGAAAACCCAGCTATAAGGTGAGGTCCCATGGGTTGCTACAATGCACAAATTCTCTCAGTGTGCTCTAGCTCCTATCGCTCTTAGCTATCTTTGCTCAACTATGGAACAAAATGCTCTCGGAAAATGGAATGCTTCTTCCTCCAAGTGGCCCGATTATAATACAACTCGATAGCCTACTAGTGGTTGAGTTTGACTATACCAACTCTTGACTATAATTACAATATAAACTCTTGTAGAGTCTTTTACATCATAATAACGTTGCTAGCCCCTTTTCCAGGGTGCTGACGCGACATCCTCCTGAATTACAGGTGTGAAAATATGAATGTCAACTTATGAGTGGGATAGCTTTTTCATACAGGCTCCGATTGATGTGCTTCTTGTGTCGTTGGAAAGATCTTTGTGTGTAGAACAACATCAAAAGGTGTTATGCTCAAGAGACAAAGTTTTAGCCCCCAAAAAACATCGTTTGATGCCTCAAAATGCTCTCGGAAGGTTTCACACCTCGTTTCACCAAACTGGGTCCCACTGGTAAAAACGATCCCATGCGCTGATTCCTCTACTTTTTCCACTATGAATGAATCGAGATGGATGACAAACAATATAATGATCCAATCTGGATCACACCTCCCCATTTTGGGAGGTTTTTGGTCCCCAAAAGCTTTTACTGAATGAGGTGAGGAAAATTTTTCTCCACCTTCTCTCTGGTGTACCATTTAGTTTTGCCTGGAAGTTTTCCATTCAACCCAATTTGTCAAAGGTCACACTGCCCCTATCTTGTAGTTCTGGACCTTTTCTGCAAAACTATATTTTTTTGTCAAATATACCTGAGCATTTGGTGCCAAATCCTCCATAGAAGGTAGGACTTGTTCCTCTTCTTGATTTAGCATGGAAGACTCATAGAGTTTTAAATTATCTACATTCACAAATGAGTAAATGCGAATATATGGTGGTAAATTGAGTAGATAGGCATTATCACCCACCTTTTCTAGTATCTCAAAGGGACCATACCTCTGAGCCTTGATTTTCTTACCAGGCCCCTACAACCTCTCCTTGTTGAACTGTAACCATACTCTGTCTCCCACCTTGAATGATTTCTCTGTCCTGTGCTAATCATGCTTGGCCTTATACTTCTCCTGCGACTTCTGCAGTGTTTCTTGTACTTGTAGATGGCTCTGCTTGATCTTCTCTATAAAATTTTCAGGCCTCAAAGCATCTCCTATAAGATCTTCCCTCACTCCTCCTTGGTGCCCATATCCAATGTCCAATGGTGAAGGTGACAAATATCCAAAACAAGTTTCAAATGGGGACTTTCGTGTAGAAGTGTGCATTGCTATGTTGTATATAAACTAGATTTTCATCCCAATTCTTCATATTCTTTTGGTTGTATCCCCTTAGAAGTTGCACCAAAGTTCTGTTGATTACTTTTGTCTGCATATCTGTTTGTGGATGGGATGTTGTAGATCTCTTCAGCGTCGTGTCCATCTTATCCCACAATGTAGTCCAAAATGCACTAAGAAATCTTGTATCCCTATCTGAAATGATGCTCCTTCGTATCCCAAAGTGCACCCAGAACTACTCAAAGAACAAGTTTGTTGCTTCTTGTTCATTGATGGTCTTTTTACATGGCATCAGAAAACACATTGCTGAATCTGCAAACTACCACGAACGAGTAGCCATGTCCCTTCCTGGTTGTCGGTAAAACCTCCCACAAATTCCATGGGAATGTTATCGCAAGGACGAGTAGGTACAAGTAAGGGATGATATAGATGCTATTTACTGTTACATGGTTTGCCGGTACAAGAAAGCATGCATCCTCTTATGAACCTAGCTACCTACTCTTGCATCTTGGGCCAATACGCATACCTCTGTAAGTTAGCCACAATCTTTTGTACACCAAAATGCCCTGCAACTTTGGAGGTGTGAGCCTCTCTAATCAATTGTAATCACTCACCTTTGGGAACACATAGCTTATCCAACCTGTAGAGTAACCCATCCTGGAGATGATATTCAATGGTGCTGTCACCATCATGTGCATGAATCTGACTCTGCAACTGCTAATACACCTCCTTGAAGTCCTCATCCTATGAATATGCCTCTCTGTATGTATCATGGGTGAATGGATCCATGTGCATAAGAGTCCCCAAAGCTATAATCTTTGATGCGGGTGGCCTTGAAAGCATGTAGGTCAACTTGTTTGTGTTGCCCTTATTATACTTGATCACCAAATGAAATTGTTATAAAAACCTGATCCACTTGTAATGCCTAGTCTACTCTAGCATATTTTGGCCCTGCAAGTACTGTAAAGACTAATTATCTGTGTGGATTACTCTCTCCTTTCCCATCACATAGTGCTTCCACTTCTTCACATCTTGCACCATGGCATAGATCTCTTTATCGTATGTAGGGTAGTTAAGGATTGCCCTATGAAATAGTTTAGAATGGTAGCAAACAAGCCTTCCTCCTTGAATCAAGCCAACTCCCATAACATACATGCTCACATTTGTGTCCACTTCAAACTGTCGCTACAAGTTTGGTAACACTAAAACTGGTGCTTAAATGATCTTCTTCTTTAGCACCTCGAAAGCCTTCTACTGACCTTTTCCCCACCTTGAAACTCTTGCCACTTGCTATTATGGCATGGAACAACGCTGCTACCACTGAAAATAAGGCTATGAATTTTCTTAGGTACTGTGTTGCCCCAATGAAACTCCTTACCTCAAAAACATTAGTAGGCACTGACCATTTCATGATGACCTCCATCTTAAAAGGATCTATCTTCAACTCTCATCCACCAATCACATACCCCAAATACACCAAGGGTTGTTGTGTAAACTTGCACTTCTGGAGATTTGCTAGTAGTTAGTGCTTCTTCAATGATTTCAACCCCTGCGTCAAATGTGAAATACGCTCCTCCCAAGTAGCACTATATAGCAGTGTATCATCCAAATAGACAATAACAAATGAATCTATAAAAGGGCGCAATACATCATTCATTCATCTCATAAATGTAGCTGGTGCATTACATAGCCCAAATAGCATGACTAACCACTCATACAAACCTTGCCTGGTTTTTGAAGGCGGTCTTCCAGGTATCTTCTTCTTTGACTCAAACCTGGTGATGTGCAGAGTTCAAGTCCAACTTGGTGAAGTATTTTCCTTGCTGCAACTGATCCAATAGATCATCTATGATGGGTAGGGTGTATCTGTTCTTAAGCGTGATTTTGTTCAATGCCCTGTAATCTATACACATTCGCCAAGTCCCATCTTTCTTCGGCACAATGATGATGGGTGACCCACATGGTGATGTACTCGGTCCAATGACACCATGTTGCTACTGCAACTATTTCTTCACCTCACTTGCTTCTATAACATACTACTTGACAAACCAATATTCGACAATGGGGAGTTGGACGATAGCTAGATCTCGTGCTCCACTTCTCTCTTAGGTGGTAACCCTTTAAGCTCTTGGAACACATCACTATATGCATACAACAACTCCTCCAATTGTTGTTTATGTTTCTTAGTATACCCCTCCAGTGATGCCTTTCCTCTAATTGACTCCTCTTCAGAATGGTTTTCTCTTACAAACAATAAAACATACTTCTTGTTGGAACTGATCAATTTCTTGGCTTGGTTGGCACTTACTAGTGAAATTTTTGACTTGTCTTTGTGCGTGTTGATGATGAACGGTTTTCCATCCTTAATGAGCCAATACTGGTTGGCTTTCCTCAAGAATATTGCATCACACATATACATGTATGGACTTCCGAAGACGACTCAACATACATCAAAGGGAACCACATCTTGATCTACTTCATCAAGAAAATCAACACTGATAGAAAATCTATTTTTGCACTATTTTGTTACCTTAAGCTCTGCATCCTTATTTACCCATCCTAATGGATATGGGTTTGGATGGTCATGAACTTTTAGTCCCAACTTCTTGACCAACTTTCTTGCCGCTGAGATTCACCTGCGATCTTGAGTCAAACAAAGCATCAATCTTTGTCTTCTTGACCTATATCTTTATATGGAAGATTTTGGTCATTTCTTTTTCTTCCTGCCGCTGAAGGCTAGTCAGATTCACCTCCTTCTGAACTGACGTACAAATGATCTTCTCATCCATGTCTGAGTTGCTTTCAACTTGGTTTCTCAAATCCATGGCCAGATGATTCTTATTCTTATTATCTTTCTTCTTGTTCTTCGACTTTAGCTCTGGATGCAACTTCGAGCACTTCTCCTCTGTATGGCCATCAATGTTGCAGTGGTTGCTGTGATTGCTCAAATATTTACACTAGTGTGCAGTGGTTGTTGTGTTCTTATCTTTTCCCCCTTTTTTATTCTTCTCCCCTTACTTAGAAGTGTCTTGTTGCTCCTTTTACTTTGATCCACTTGATTATGCTCTTTTCAAACCTATGTTCTCCAAGTATTGTACCTGTACACAAGCCTCGTCCACCGATTTGGGCTTGAACAACATTACTTGCTCATGCAGATAGCGGTGCAGATCCCCCAAATACTTGAGGACTACATATGGGTTCTTTGGAGAGATACCCAACATTATATCCATCTTCTTGAATTCCGTGATGTACCCCTGCACCATTTGGCCCGACTTTTGGCTGAAGTAATGGCAACAGATCCATTGGTCTTCCACGTACCTAATGGGATAAAACTGTTGTTCAATGAGGGTTTTGAAATCTTCCCACTTTGTCATTGGAGGTTCTCCCTCCAACCTTAAGGTTTCTGTGTGGCTTTCCCACCATGTCAGTGTGTGACCCTCTAATTTTAGCCGCGTGAATGAGACCTTATGTCCTTCCTCAATCTGATGGACGTTGAAATAAACTTCCAGTTGATGCAACCAAAGATTCAACTTTAGAGAGTTAATCTCATTGTGTTACGGTTTGATATCGAATTTCGCTTCTATTTTAAACAAGGATTGATTCACGACACTCGAACCAGGTTGATATTTTCTAGATTCTTTGTTCGACTGGCTCTCCATTTCTCCCTGATCTTCCAATCTCGTTCTTATTTGTCCTCAGCATTTGAACCCCCATATTCTCCAAATATCCCAAGCTTATTGCTCAGGGCCACCATTAAGAGGTTTACATTACGATTTATATCCGCGACTACTTGTTCCAGCTGCAAAAACCTCACCTCTGCAAGATCACGAGGGTCATTTATAGATTTGTATGCCATGATTAGGGTTTTTCGATTTTCGACCCTGCCGACCTAGATCCCATGTGAACTTCAAAAAATAACCAAAGAAACCTAGCTTTGATACCAAATGATCTATAAATTTCCTTGGATATTGCATTTGACAGTTCGTCACAACAAATTTGATAATAATACATTAAAATTATGAATTTTTACATTATTATGATTTTATTAAAACTTTAGATCTATAAATTTAAATGTAATTAGTGCATTCATATGAATGAAAATGATGCAAAAAAGTAGAGAATGACAAAATAAGCTCACACACACACATAAGACACAAGATATGACTTGAGAAACCCTTTCAGGAGAAAACCTAGCTGGGAGGTGAGGTTGCTTCACTCTCTTTCTCTATCTCGAAATATGGCTGTAGGTACAAAGAAGTAAGGCCTGTGGCCCATGGGATGCTACAGTGCACAAATCCTCTCTTTTTGCTCTACCTTCTATCCCTCTTGGCTATCTTTGCTCAATGATGGAACAAAATTCTCTCGAAAGAATGGAATGCCTCTTCCTTCTAATGGGTTGGTTATAACATAGCCCGATAGCCTATTGGTGGTTAAGTTTGACTACATCAAATATGAACTAGAGTTAAAATATAGAATTTTCTAGAGTCTTTTACATCACAATCACGTGGCTAGCCCCTTTTCCATGAATAATGGAGGCTGACTCGACATCCTCTGTTAGGCCCCTATACTACTAGTGTAACCCCTATTGTTATTAGTACAACCCACTTGTTATATTGATGTACCCACGTAGTGCCCATATTGTTACTATTGTGCCCCATAGAAGCCCACTATTGTTATTATTGTGCCCTTACATTATTATTGTTATGTCGGCTCTGATTATGTTATGACCCCTTAGACTCCTATAGATAAAAAGGAGGTCTTTTCATTTGTATCATCCAAGAATTGTTCATTTATGTAATGTAAAGGAGGTTTCCCTCTCAAAGACGTTGAATTCTAAGGCGTTGATCTATCTTTTCTATCTTTTCTTGAGATGGTTTCATAACATTTGGTATCAAAGCTTTGGATTCTAGGGTTTCATTGCTCCAAACAGGTCATCGTGGCATTTTCGCTATAAATTTTTTTCTGCGACGTTTCAGATGCTAAAAAAAAACCCATTTGCAAAGACATCGCGCTGAATCTTAGGTCCGAATTTCAAATCTTTTCGCGCTATATTTTCGGAGCTATGATCTGAGGAAGTTGGTCATTTTGCAGAATCTTGAATTACATTCAAAATAGGTGACCTGGGGAAAATCGTTATAACTTTCTCTCTGAGCATCCGATTGAAATTTTGTAAAAAGGTACAAAAATTGGACGGACTGTAGTTTCTTGTATATATTTTTCAAAGCCAAAGGTCAAAATAGGGACATATGGCACGTCGTACAATTTCGCTCTACTGAATTAGTCTATAATCAGGTCACTGTGGGAGATTTGGCATAACTCTTCATTGGAGAATCCAATTGGTGTTAGACTGGTGGCATTGGAAACAGGACACAGAGGGCTACCGAAGGTCGCAATTTCAAAACTGGATGATCCGAAATTACAGAGTTACAGTCATTTCAAGATCGAGCTCCTAAAATCAAGTAAAAGAAAGAGGAGGAAGTTTGATGGCAAGGATCTGGTAAATTGGATACTTCAGATGGAACAATATTTTGATCTACATGGTGTACCACTGTTACAAAAGGTATGTATTGCATCTTCATATTTAGAACTGGATCAACTTTTATGGTATGAAGGGCTTTGTTCTCGTAAACAACTTGTTACGTGGTCAATTTTCATAGAGGAAATGATAACACAATATGAGGATACAAAGAGCAACACCTTCTTTAGAGCAACACCACAACAATTGGAAAGAGTAAAAGGGTTTTGTGACATAGTGGAAAGCAAAATTATGGAAACCAGGAAGCATACCCCTTACAACTATAAAGATGGAAGTGTTGTTTCTCTTAGCCTTCCACAACCTACAAGGGTTACACCACAATAATTGGAAGAAAAAAGAGAAAAATGGCTTTGTTACAATTGTGACAACAAATGCACTAAAGGTCATAAGTGTGCTGAGAAGAAATTATTTTACATAGAATATGAAGAGGAGGAAGAAAATGATCAAGAAACATCAAAAGAAGAGGATATATGCCAGGACCCC
>APFE030352313.1:179965-202569 GCA_000404065.3 Pinus taeda
TAACCCCTCTAATTATCAGACAATTATGATCAGCCCTCTCTTAGCCAATTATCAGACAATTATGATCACTCAACAATATGCCACCTTGTTACACGTATGATCATTACGGAGGAATGTCATAATGATAAATCCAATTTATTTTTTTACTTTGTGGACTTTAGAAAGGATTTAGATATGGTTCCTAGATATAACCTTTGGAATAGATTAAAATAGGTAAAGGTTCCTCTCGAGTTGAGAGCTACCGCTATAATATTATATGAGAATGTAATTTCCAAGCTAAAGAGAAATGAGGGGTGGTTGAAAGATATTAAGTGTAACATCAGAGTTAAACAAGGATTTCCCCCTCTCCCCTACGCTATTTGGCATTTACATTGATAATATCGAAGGCTATTTAGAGGAAGAAGGATGTGATGTCACAATATTAGCTAGGATAGTCATCATCCTTCTTCTCTGTGTTGACGATATTGTTCTTTTCTCAAGGTGCCCATCTGATCTTCATGAGCAACTCAAGCTTCTTAAGGATTTCTGCTCTACCATCGGTATGATTGTTAACAATAACAAAACAAAAGTTATGATTATCAAATCCAAGAAGGACACTTACGCTAATTTTATGTATGACAATAATAACTTGGAGGAAGTGTATTCTAACAAGTACCTAGGAATTGATATTCATCACAAGCTCAACTGGAATCATAACATTGAGAAAAGGATTAATGGGGGGTGGAAAGCTTATTTTGGTCTTGAAAATAGATGTAAAGCAGAAAACCTCGTAATGTGGGATAAAAAGAAGTTCCTCTTTAAACCTTTAGTCACTCCTGTTACCTTAAATGGCTATGAGGTTTGGGGTTGCAACATCTCTAGAGAATCATGGAGAATTATTGAGCAAATCCAGAAGCGTTTTATAACTTATAACCTAAAAATTAAAAATAATACACCCTATCTGTTATGAAACCATCTCAAGAAAAATATAGAAAAGATAGATCAACGCTTTGGAATTCAGCCTCTTCGAGGGGGAAACCTCCTTTACATTACATAAATGAACAATTCTTAGATGATTCAAATGAAAAAACATCCTTTCTATATATAGGAGTCTAAGGAGTCACAATAGAACCCAACGAACCTAACAATAATAATATAAAGCCCACAAAAATAACAATAGAGGGATTCTATGGGGCACAGTAATAACAATATGGGGGCAATAGGGGCACAAAAATATTAATAAGGGGTACAACTACAATAGTAATGGGGTAATCACTAGTATTATAGGGACCCAACAGACTATGTGCTAAAGAAAATTGTGGTTAATGCTGTTATGAGAGTCGATCTGGGAAACTTATTAGAAAACTGATATACTCAACATAATCAGTGACCAGCTAGACACTATGAAAATCAAACAAAAACAAGAGGCTGAAAAAGAAGCCACGACAGTCTTTTGTCCTAAGTGTAGGCGCAAACATCCAGATAGGGAATGTCCTTTAAATGCCATTGAGATTTGTGGAATATGTACTCTAGAACACCCAAACAAGAAGTGCCCATCACTTCCTGACCTACATGCTATCTACAAAGGGAACATTGAAACCATTGACCAATCTGAAGCCACCAAAAGACCCATCTGGAGAGGCCAGAGTCAGAATGTGTTTCCAGATCCAAATTCCCAAGGTGATGGTCAGACTCAACCTTGGACCTTCCAAATATCTTACCATCCTTGGGTTACTTTGCAACCACAAAACACTCCCTGGAACCATAATTGGAGGGCAAAGCCCTATACCAACGCATATTAACCCCAAACCCAATTCTATGCACCTTACCTAAACACGCCAAGTACCTCATATAATTCGACCATGCAACCTTATCAGCAAGGGCATAACCCTAACATGTATCAACAACCCACACTACCACCACCTCCTTTGTATCAGTTGTTACCTGCACCTTCTACCCACCCCGACCTACACTATTGCTTGCGGAACCTATACCTGACCCAAGTCATAATAGGCCACCTCAACCTGTACAAAAAATTGATATCCAACCTTTTCCTACATATGTTATCACCGCCATTCCTATGAATGAAATCCAATTACGATAAGGAAAGACAATTAACAAAGGAAAATTAGCTATAGTTCTCCAGGAATAGGTGCCCTCTACATCATCTGGAAACCATTTGCAAAATGAAAAACAACCACAGAAAGAAGAATCAAATGAACCACCATACCCTTAAAGAATGATTGTAAAGAAAGAAGAGACCCCGCTTGAATATGATTTGGAAAACAAATTAAGGAATGTCTGCATTAAAATTCCACTTTTACAAGCAATTAGAGACATTCCTATCTACACCAAAATTGTCAAACATCTCTGCATCAAGAAACCGGGAAGAAAAGGGCATAAGAACCAAAACGTCAAAATCATAAGCAAAATGTCCACTATGATTTCCGACTTACCTGCGAAGTAAAATGACCCAAGGAATCCCATTGTCACCATTGAGATAAACATAGTACTTTTGCTAAATACCCTCATGGATTTAGGAGCAGTAATAAATGAAATGACCTATGAAACAATGCATCTTTACAGCTACCTGGAATTAAACCCACCCCTATCATTCTCGAAATGGAAAAAAAATCCATTGTCAAACCAATGGGAACCCTAGAGGACATAGTGGTCACTATTACTTCTTTGCAATATCCCATAGATTTCGTTGTCATTTCTCCGAAAACCTCTAGGCTCAGACACCTTGTGGTTCTGGGACAATCTTGGATGGCAACTGCTGATGCGGTCATAGGATGTAGAAACAGAGAAATGATTATTTCTAATGGTCCCCACAACCAAACTTTGTCTATTTTCCCCCCTGCTCAGACAACTGCTAAAGTACCATTATGGCTCAAGAACCCGTATGGAGATGAGGATTGTATGTTTTCTTTGTTGTCATTAGATTAGTCTAGAGGTCTCAAGGAGCATTTTGATGAACATGTTTTGCAACAGTTTTTATCTGATAGTTCTTGTATCGGTTATCCTATTTCTTTTAATGGTTATCAGCATGTGTTTAGTGATGAGTTTCAGGAAACTTGCCATCCAACTATCTTCGCCTCTTTTGTAGCAATGGAGGAAAGCCATGAACCCACCGCAAAACCTGTAGAATTTTTTTAAGGAAAGATCTTACATATCAGTACAGGATTGACTTCAGAACAAAGGTAGAAGTTGATGAGTATGGTTCGCGAATAATCTAGAGCTTTTTCCTGGGATTACTTGGACATGAGGGGCATACATCCAGACACTTGCATCCACCATATCTATACAAATGAAGAAATGGAACTTGTATGGCAACCACAAAGGCGTATGAACTGAACATTAAAAGAAATTGTCAAAGATGATCTTCAAAAACTTTTGGCTACAAATTTCATTTACCCCATTTCTGACAGTAGGTGGGTGTCACCTCTACTAGTGGTTTCGAAGAAGAACGACAAGTGGCGTATCTATGTTGACTACAAAGAATTAAACAAGGCTACACTGCGTGACTATTTCCCACTACCCTTCATTGGTCAAGTCCTCAACACACTTTTAGGTAAGAAGTAATTTTCTTTTCTAGATGGGTACAAATAGCTGAAGAAGATGAAGATAATACTACTTTTACATGTCCTTGGGGTACTTATGCATATAGAGTCCTCCTCTTTGGTCTTTGTAATGCCCCCGCCACTTTTCAGAGAGTTGTACTTGCCATTTTCTTTGATTTGATCCATGACTGTGTGGAGGTCTATATGGATGACTTCATAGTTTATGGATATGACTTTTCACAGGCTTTGGCAAATCTAGAAAAAGTATTGATTCATTGTTAAGAAGCTAATCTAGCCCTTAGTAGTGATAAATGTAAGATGATGCAAACTAAGGGGATTGTTCTAGGCCATAATGTGTTACTAGAAGGAATTCAAGTTGATCCAACAAAGATCGAGGTAATATCGCGTATCCCTATTCCTAGTTCACAAAAAGATATAAGAAGTTTTTTAGGGCACACAAGTTATTATTGAGAATTTCACTAGAATTGCAACACCATTATTTAAATTGTTGAGTAAAGATGTTGACTTTGTATGGAATGTTGACAATCAATAGGGTTTTCAGGTATTAAAGGAAAAGTTGTCCACTGCTCTAGTATTGAGAGGGCCAAATTGGTCCTTACCTTGTCATATTTGTACAGATGCTTCAGATACTGCATTGGGAGCGGCCTTGGGACAAAGGGAGTATAAATTTCCCTATGCTATTTATTTTCTTAGCAAAAATCTTTCTCCTGCTGAATTAAACTATAAGGTTACTAAAAAAGATCTATTAGTAGATGTGCATGCTATAAGGAAGTTTAGGCACTATGTTATCGGTTATGAGACATTTGTCCATACCAATCATTCTACTGTTATATTTTTAATGAATAATCCTATTACTAACGGTATGATAACAAGATGGTTGTTGATTTTACAAGAATCCAATATAAGTGTAATTGATAGGCTTGGAAGGGATAACTTGGCAGCTAATTTCTTATCTCGTTTGAACATTGCGCAAGGAAGCATGCCAACACCAGTGCTTGATGAATTTCTAGATGAAGCATTATTTTTCATTTCTACTATTACTCCTTCGTTCGCTTATGTCACCAATTATCTAGTATCAGGGAAATTACCTCAAAACATGTCGGCCAAAGAAAAACATAATATAGTGCAACGTAGTGCTAATTTCTTTTGGATCGAAGGGGATCTATTTTATACCGGGCCAGACTTGATTATGAGGCGGTGTGTGCGGGAAGATGAAATGTATGATGTGTTGAGAGCCTGTCACAATGAGCCTTGTGGTGGCCATTTTTCCGATAAAAGGACTGCATACAAAGTTCTTCGTACTAGATACTATTGGCCTACACTTTTTAAAGACACCAAGAAGTTTGTTTTGAGTTGTGATGCTTGCCAACTGATGGGGATACTAGTTGCCTCCGATGAAATGCCTCTTCAACCACAAATCGTCATTGAACCTTTTGAGAAGTGGGCATTGGAATTCGTAGGGCCCATCTTCCCAATGTCAAAAAAGAAAAATTACATCTTGGTATGCACTAACTATGTCACCAAGTGGATGGAGGCTAAAGTATTGTATGCTTCCACTAAAAAGGAAATAGTAGAGTTTTTGTTCGAGGAAACCTTTACGAGATTCAATGTGCCTTGTGAAATCGTCACTGACTAGGGTACACAATTTACATCAAAGTTGGTCAAGGCACTTAGGGAGTAGTATCAGCATCGCAAATCGAATCCTTACCACCCCTAGGCTAACAGTCAAGTGGAGTCCAAGAACAAAGTTTTGGAAACCATCCTCACAAAAACTATTGAACTGCATCATATGGATTGGGCAGATAAGTTACTCGAGGCACTATGGGCTTACCAGATCACTTGGAAAAATGTGACGGGACACACACCTTATGAGTTAGTCTATGGTAAACAAGTTCTCTTTCCCATTGAGTTCCAAGTAAAAACATTGAGGATTGCCACCCAATTGGGCATGAATCTAAATGAAGCTCAAGAGCAGAGGCTGATGCAATTGAATGAACTTGATGAAATCCGACAAGATGCCTACCATAGAACCGTGTCGGTGCAGAGCCAAAGAGATCAATGGCACAACAAATTTATCAAGAAGAAAGTCTTTCGTCCAGGTGACTGGGCCTTGTTATATGATAGTAAGTTTAAGCATTTTAAAGGTAAATTTTCTACCATATGGTTAGGACCGTATGAAGTAAATGAAGTTTTTGATAATGGTTCAATTCGTATTTGTACTATCGATGATGATAAGACTTATTTTGTAGTAAATGTTCATTGGCTTAAAGTTTATCACAAACCACTTTCACATGATCAGTTTTTGCAGGAAGTACGAAAGGATCTAGGGTAAGCGCTGATTCATACAAATGACCATCCCCTTGCTGGTTCAGTTGATTAATTTCTTTATATTTATTTATGCATATATATAAACCAGTGGGTTGTTATTTTTCATATTTACGGTGGTTCTCCCCACAACCCATGTAGAATAAAGGAGGAATTCACCAGGAGCAAGTTTATTCCTTTAACCAGGCCTGGTGGATTACTTATGGAAAAGGAACCTTTGGAGTCTTCTTCGGAGGCCTTCAGACTTTCTAAACATGAAGCTCCCGAGCATTGATTGATCCAGGCTCGCAAAATGATATGGACCAGTATAAGTCTAGGGATTCCTTGAGTATAGAGTTATTATTTCCCGGGCTCAAGGAAATGTTTATAGAAAGGAAACCCCCTGCAGTCTACTATGGGAAATTCAGAATCTCTAAACATGAATGCCTCGAGCACAAACTACTTTAGGCTTGCTAAAACAATAAAGTAGTGGTAGTTTAGGGATCCTATGGGCATTGGATTATTCTTTTCCAGGCCCATGGGAATAATTACGGAAAAGAAGCCCCTTGGAGCTCTCTTTCTGGACATTTCCATCTCCCTAAATAAGAAATACCCCAGGAAGTTGTCATATGAGGCCTGGTAAAAAATCATGAGATGATAGATAGGGTTCTAATGATATCCCACAACAGATTTGATGCCAATTTGTCAAAATAATTACAGATCTATGTTCTATTTCCTATGTTTAACTAGTTTTGTTCTCAAGTACTTAATGTTGGGCTAGTGTTTTCCTAAGAATCAATTTGTTCCAAGATCCCAAAATATTTGTAATGATATGAATGGTCAAGTGCTAATCCTGACAACAAAACCATCACTCTCTTAAAAACATATGAGTATCTAAAAAATATGTAAACTCTGCTACTAAAAGCACCAAGAAGTCTTCTGAAATGTTGGGTCTCTCAGTTCACTGCAAAATCACTATTCCTTGTACGGTGAGGAAACATGTTTCAACTGATGGACCTAGAAGGCGTTCACACTATCTTCTATACCCAAGATCATTATAGTGACACAGGTATTACACTTAACTTACCTAATTTGGTCTTGGATAGTTCTAATGCTCACTAAATGTAATTGTATTTTACCTAATTTCCTAAAAATATGGGCTCTATTCCTATTTCGACCCCCACTTCCTAACATATTCCCGGATTTGATTGAACCACTTCCCATTTCGGCTTCCTCATGATTATGATCTGTATGATTTCCTCACATATGTTCATAATTCGGGCATGATTTCCCTTGATGTGCACGACATACACCGATCCATGGGCTGGATGGAGGGTGTTATTCCTTAGAGTACGCACAGGTGTTAGTATGATGTGACAAGTAGTCTTTGGTTGAGGGGGTTTTGTTCACAATTATGATGCCGTAATGATGAAAAATTGTCACCTCTCGCTCCAGAAGGCGGCCAAAGCATTATTGCTCTCAATGGCCATGACTCCAACATGAAATACACATTCCTTTCTAAGTGCATTACCTTAAGTTCCATTCTTGAATTTTTAATTGTTGCATCGTTTCTATTTATTCACAATCACTGCATATGAATTGTTCTCATTGCAGAGGTGTCTCATAATTTCGATTGAGTGCTAATTGTGGAGTGACATTTGCTATAAGAGAGTCAGTTTTTTGGTGCAATTGATCACTTGTCTGTGCTAGCGAATTCTACAGGTGCACTCAGAATTTGACCATGGGAACGGATAAACATGAGCCAACATTTGGCTAGTTTTCATGGACCCTTGAGTATCAGTCTTGTAAGGTGGTCATCGAAGAGAAAGGATGGATAATTTTTCTCCAAAAGTTTCAGGGGTACAACGATGCAGTGTCTTTGGCCTTTTCCCAAACATTTGATGGGAAGAGAGCCAAAGTGGGAAACTTGCAAATCAAGATCATAGAGCAGTCCCTCAGCGAAGCAATAGGGCTACCTTCAAGTGGGGGGCATTTCTTCAAGGGCAGCCAATTTCACATTCCCAACTGTGCAACGTTTCTAAAACCAGCTTATCAGTACTAAGTTGGGCCAAAAGAGTCTTGTGTACCTACATTTAGGATTGATGGCATCCCTTGTTAACTATGACCCAACGTTTCTTAACTTGCAAAGGAAGGTATGACATCGTTTTTCTATATCATATCAGGCTCTTGATGCATTTTACAGAGGACTGCTCCATACATATTCCCCATTTCTTCAAATTAAGCCTCCACAAGATGGTCAAGGGAGTACAATCCGAGGGTAAGAAACCAGAGACTTATGTCTACCGCCATAGCTTGATTAAAATTTTGATTGTGGCTAAACTGAGTAAGAGAAAGAAGTCTTGGGAAGACTTTCTCATAGAGAACTTTCCAAGAGAATAGAAATAGATCAAGTGGAGAGGCCTATTGGTAGAACCTTGAAGTCTAGGAGGGAAACCCATGCACCTACCTCACAAAGTACCCCTACTTCCCCCACTTCGCTTGCCTATTCTGTGTCACCTCTTCCCAAGAATTTTAATTTTCCCGATCCCTCTTCTAGCTAGGCAGTTGAGCCTTCAAAAATACAGTTAGAAAAGAAGCAACATGAGAAAAGGGGAAGGGAGACATTAACCTCCATAGATGAGCAAACTAAAATTCCCTCAACAGGTCAAGAAAGTCGCCAACCCAAGAACAAGGTTAGGAGAACCTTGTTTCCTGCTTACAAAACTTCAGATCCTACTATAGAAACTTCTATACAAGGAAGAAGAAGCACTCAAAGTATGAACAAACCTCCTCACACCCCATCTACATTTTGAGTCGCCAGTCCTCAACAAGTGTTTGTAACTTCATCTCCAGAGTTCGTTGCTCAATCTCCATTATCTCTCCCTCAGTCTCCTTCACCTCCATTGTAGTCCCAAATTCTCGATGACATTGCCCAGGATTTACACACTTCTACCTAGCCTTCAGTCAATGAAAAAACAACAATACTCTTCACCTAAACATAGTGTAAGTCAGATGCCTGGAGGAAGTCCTTCCCAACAATCCATAGCTCCAATAGCTCCAGCAAGGACACCTATTTTTGAAGAAGAAGAGAACCTAAGAATTAAGTCGATTAGACTCCAGAAAAGGATTGGTAAACTCAAAGATCAGGCTCATAAATTTAAGGTACTGTTTCACTATGTCAGACGAGTAAATAATCAACTGCGTGATAGTGACTTGAGACTCTTCGCTCAAAATGATGCTTTGAAGAGAAAGAATAGAAAACTTTTGACATGGAAAGAAGCCAGGACTCATCCTTCAAAAAGGATCAATGCTAAAAAATTAGCCAGGCAGTTCACCAAATGTTCAATGCTAGTGAAAAGAGGACTTGAAGTCTTGGTCAAGGCATCTGGCCTTTGACAAGACACTTAGGTGATTCAATCTCTTTTTGGTTTGAGATGCATGAGGAAATGCATCACCTCAAGCGTGGGGGAGATGTTGGACTCCATTTTTGTCTCTGCTCATACACCTTTCATACTACTTTTTTCCCTGTTTTAACCTACAGTTGAACTCTTTTCATGTCATTTTGACCTCCTTGTGCCTAGACTATACCAAATTCCCATCCAAGGAAAAATAATTACAAATGGTGTTGTTTTAGCTATTTTGATGATCAATATTAGGTAGTTGAATGTGTGCTTGTTTGTTTACTAATCATTATGGGTGATAGATGTGAAGATTTCTCTCACAGGGACCCAGGACTTCTGCATCAAAAGAGAATTTGCACTCAAAGAAGGAACTATACTTAAGGCAGCAATCCAAAATTGCACTCTAGGAAATCACACTTGAAGATTTTCACTTAAGGATGAGAAATATGGTCAACATGACCTCATCAAATTAAACGAGGAAGATCAATGCTTCTTATGCATAGTCGTATTTTAGCCTCCAAAGCAAAATTCTGTCTTATCATTTAGATCTTGTATAGAAAACTATTGGTTGCTAAGCCTTTATTAGAATGGAAATCAGCTTGACATGTCCATGATTTGATTTTTACTAATTGTAATATGTAAGTTGGATTATAAATCCTGTAGAAAACAATGTGGAGAGGGGATACATGCATACATACTCAGGAATCTAAACTCTTTTGTTTACTATTGTTCTACTGAGATTTATCAATGGAAATGATCTTTGCCTTGGTTTTGCGTTGAAGAATAAGTTGTGATTGCAAGAGCTTGTAAATGGCTGATATAGTTATCTGATCCTCTTCATCTTACTGTAAGTTCCATACCCAGTAGTGGCAAGGGCCCACCACCACTGGGCAATTTAATCCTGTAGCTAGTAGTTGATTTGTTGCTTTAAGTTTTACTTCATTTCTCTAAATTGTTTTGAAAATAATTTAAATCTAGTTTCCGACATTTGACTGATTGTGTTAATTTGTTTCCAGAGCATCTGAATCCATTTTGTTTATATAACAATGTTTTGGCATTTTGGTATATCTTTCTTTGGTCTCTGAATGAGCTAGTTTTCATAAGGTTGGATTTGGTTATATGGTGAATGAGTAGATTAGTTAGAATTTACAGTTGATTGGATTGAGCATTCACTACAGGTTGGTCTCGGTAAAAACACATTCCTTTGATTTCCCGTTTCACTTACCAAGAAATAGGCACTCTTTGTTTTCAAAACGAATTAATGGTGAATGTAATGACCTCTGTTCACTTTTTCTTTGATCCAGCATTTGATAGCCTTGACTCTTTGCTTCTGATCTAAAACACATTTCATAACCTCTGTGTGATTGTTTCATCCCTTTTCTTATTACCCTATCGCAGCTCTATTGGCATAATCCACCATTGTGAGTGGGCCAAGTCCGTGAGAGGTTGACATCTCCACGGGAGTTCTGTTACACAACAATGTTGCCCAATCGTGGGCATAAACCAAGTCACAAGCCTGTACGCATGCATTTCTGAGTGAATTACACAATGATCATATAAATTCCTCCATAAAATCCCAATTATAAATACTTATCTAAGCTCGAAGAACACTGAATGAATGTTGTCTGTAAGGTTTATGCAGCAAGAGAATTAGAATTCACAGTGTGGGGTATCGATTGATCGATCTCATAAGATTATTGAAACTTAACATAAAAGTCTCGAACTGTCAATTGAACTTGGTTTTATAATGATAACCTAATAATCCTTGGGATAATTGAGTTTTTGAGATAGTTAATTCCACTCTCCATTTTCCATTCATAACTTGCAAACAAGCAAAGCATGTCTTAAGCATTAAAAATTGGTTTCCAGAACAGAGTTGAAGAATAGTTAGTTACTGGAGGATTATTTGTCTCTTTGATTGATTAGATCAAGCAGAAGATTACTCTTAGCTCAAATTTCTATTGTTTTGAAACAAATTATAGGTTTGGAGTGACAAAGGTTCACAAGTTTGAAGACAAGCTTTCATTGGTTTGATAAGAAGAATTGGCACCTCATTTAGTTAGGTTTTCCTTTCATGATGGTTGAATGAACGTTTGTAGGTTGTATTTTTTTGAGCTAAGGTTTGATAGTAGATTGAAATTTATTGTATCCTTTTAATTTCAGGCATATGATTTAGATTTGTATGGTACTTAGTCAAACAAGCAAGATGATTGAAGTAGGTTTTCTGCTGGAAATTATTTGAGTTGCGCCCAAGAGTGAAGCTTATCATAGAGTCCTAAAGATTTAAAGTTATCTTTGAAAAGTTTAGTTTCAAGTCTACTTTCCTTTAGAACATTCTTGAAGTAAATTAGAATTTGCACCCTTTTATTCAAAAGTAGAGTAGGTAACCAAATTAGGGTTTCTTAGGGTTTTTATGGGATTTGAGTTATTTGATGAAGTGTTTTAATCAGAAGTTTTTTCTTAGCATATATCTCGTGATTTATATTGGGATTTCATTTAAGTATAAGAGTTTTAAAGTATAGATTCATTAAGAGTTTAAAAGTTAAAATTTGATTATTGATTATGATTGCTATAATTTGATGAAATGTGTGCTAGATTAAACTAAACCATTTTATAAAGGAAACCATTAGAACTCTGAAAAAGAAGTAAATTTAGAAAGAGTAGTACAACTCATGTTTACGATCCCGGATTGACATATAGATGCAGGAGAATTAATACACCCATTAAATCTCCCAACAACAAGCGTTGTTCTTTCTGCTACTTGTTGGACGAGTGAGGACTGCATATTCATATATTCAAGTGGAATATATATATGTTGTCTCGATGAAAGAACGTCTCTCTTACTCATGTATCTATTCACATTTTGAAGGCACATTTGGTTGTTATCTAACACTAGGTTCCTTCTTTCTTATATGTCCCTATGGATTTACTTTTCAAATGACAATAGACTGTTCTATGGGTGTCATTACCAAATATCAGCCATGTGTAACTCCCTGGGTTTGATTTAAGTGGTATAGAATTGTTTGAGTTCTGTGGGCACATGTTGAAGCATTAAATATACCAAATTGAACCCTCTAAAGATTTATTCTTGACTTATATTGTTCATTGTGTTCATGTACTAAAGTTAAAATGTTGAAAAACACTTACAATAATGTACAGTTAAACTATTTGACGAAATGCATCACTAAGAATTCAAAATAAGCTTAAAATTATTTTCCTAAAAATCCAAGAATCTCAGGGAGGGATCTTATAAGCGGGGATTTGAACTTGGGTGGTGAAGATAACAGCTATTCCGTCCAACCATCCAATCTAAACTCAATTGATGATATATATATATATATATATTCTCAAACCCTAAAATTTATATTTTAAATGAGGGTAACATCTAACAAAGAACAAGGTCCTAGGACATGTGCAATTCATGGAAATTAATTAATAGTTGTAGCAACCTCCCCTTTTGAAAATAATTTTATGGAGAATGGAGATGCATGATCCAAGAGTGCAAGATAATGTAACATGATAGACAAAAATCATATGTTAAATTAGTGATAACACAAGCTCAAATGTCATGTAGGTTTTTAAAATAGAGAACACTATAAAATGAAATTCGATTATTTGGCATTAAATGTGACAAAGAGGTCAAGATAAATGAGGCAATATAAAAAAATGTTCCTTCGACACATTTTGTATTTGGAAATGAGCATCTTGTGCATGGTGTGTTGGTCCATAGAGCAATAATAACATATGTCATTTCTAAGTGAACTTCATCAAAATGTTCAATGATAGTCATAATAAAAGTATTGAAAATTTAGGTTTTATGAGATGAGGGTGATGAAATTTTATGTTTGGGCTTTTATTTGAAGGAAGCCCTATTAAGGTAGACATGCATATAACATGAGGATTAAGTTCTATGAGGTTTGGTGTTTGAATTCACTAATTTCATTGTATGAAAATGACGTCATGTGATATCATATATGAAGAGATGAGTATGAAACTCATGCCAATCATACAACATAGGTTAGTGGATTTGTTCCATTATTTTAGAGTAATATTGATGTTCTATAACATACACAACCCCTAAGTGGCATTAATATGGTGATGTATTTCAAAAATTTCCTTTAGAAATATGACTACGGATGCTTTTGAGCTGACTAAATCATTTTCCCAATTGAGATATTTCCATCAACCATTCTTGCTCATTTCTAAGCTCTAGGCACTAAGTTAGGGTCTCTTGATTTTTTTTTTTTATTCTTATGCTATATAGGGTCTATTGCATGCAAAACATTTCTTGTGACATTTCACAATTGAGAAAATATTCTTTGTGATGCTGATTCTTCCTTCATTTTTCTTGTAATATTTCTTTCCTCTCCTCATATTGCATCTTCAAAGTTTTATAACTCATTGATGGAAGTTTTTTTCTAGTGCGACCCTTTCCTTGAGCCCTTGAGTTCTTTGTATCGCATTGCACAAATTTATGTTCTCGTGGCATGTCGCAAAATATATTTCTTCTTGCAACATGTTGCTTGGTTGGAAAGTTTCTTGTCTATGTTTTCCACATTAACTCCTTATCTTTCATCATATCCCTTTGGCTTGTGACACATGTCATGGTTGTATTGCGTAACTCTAAAAATTCAGGATCCACGATCATTATTATCGCATGGTTTATCTAAAGGTCCCAAGTGAGGGGACAAATTCCCAAATGGTGGGAAAATACTTCTTATGGTGCCACTTGTCAAAAAATGCACATACATATATAAAGGGAGAGTAGTGGAATTCTCATTGATTCTCATCATTGTGACCATTGTTTGGGGTGGATGTGCACTGAGGAGCCACTTTAAACTTATTACCTTGTGAAACCCAAGGTTGGTTTAGGTGTACAATTCTCCTTGGGTTGTTGTGAAAAAGGTTAGAACCCTGCAGGGAGAATTGATGGGAATATGTTTCCCTAGTGTGAGGCGAAGAGGGTGCCTAAAGACTCCATTATATTTGTTGGATTTCTTGGAGCCACAAAGCTCTATAAATCCCTAGATGGTTTGTGTTGGATCCCTAGAAGGGAAGTGCAATAGCTCAAGAGATGGAAATGTAGAGAAGGGGGTACACTTCCTTGGGTTGTGCAAGCTATTGGGGAATGAAATGCTATAGGTTGGAATTGCTACTAGAGTTTGGTAGCTTGGCCTAGTCATTGTTGGCGCTAATAATTATACCTAATGATTTAGGTGGCATTTGCCTTGGTGGAATTATAGATCGTACTCGGCGGTGATCTAAATTAGAGTTAATAAAGAAATATAATGCTCCATATTATGTAAAATTTCGAGCCTTGAAAGTTCTAAATTATGTAGAATTTGTTGCATGGGGTTGATTTAATAAAAAATTTCGTTATCTTATCAATTATTTGTGGTCCATATTACTTTAAGTTGGTATCAGAGCTGAGGGTATCAAGGCAAAGGCGTGTGTGGTTGTGTTGCAGCTTGATTTCCTGTGGGGCGTAGTGCATGTGACCTATGGAGTGAACACATAGCATTGAGGAGTCGCCATAATGTAGAGCTTAAGGAAGCCCCAATTTATTTCAAATAATGATTTTGCTTGTTTGATGTATGTTTTCTCTGTGTGCCAGATTAGCTGGTCAAATCAATCATTATTTGTAGTTGATTTTGGTGTGAGAAAAAAAGCCATTGTTGTCGTGGATTAGGCCCATCGTAATCTCTAGAAAATAGTTGTGGTAAGGTCTGTTCATAGATTGGCAGATGTGTGAGATCAAATTCCCATTAGTCATCGCATAAGGAATAAAGTCAAGAGTCAGTTTAAGTTGAGGAGAGCAAATTGTGAAGGGTATATATATACACAAACACACACACAAACACGAGTGTGTACTTTTTTCACTTCTGTGGTAGTGGAATCAGAAAAGCATTTCATTTTGGAATGTGATGTTTTCAAAGACATTAGAGATAGTTATGGCAATATGTTAGCATCGGTTCCTTGTCATTGTATTTTTAGTGAGGGATTATTAGTAGGTTGGGTCAGGTCATCATTAATTTGAGTAAGAAAAGGATTGAATTGCAAAAGGTGAAAAGAAGGGAGGCTGGTGGTCCCATAGACTATTTTTAGTCTCGTGGACCTTAAAATCTCATTTCATTTCATATATATATATATTATTATATATATATATATATATAATATATATATATATATATAGGTTTGAAGGGGTGAGGTCTGCATAAAAGAGTTGAATACTTTTGGTGTGTGAGAACCAAGCCATCGAAAACTCTGCTAGGTTAAGCTGCCAATAATTTTTCATTGAAGAGAGCATTGTGGTTGAGTACCAAAGTTTTTCATTGTAGGGAGAGCAGTAAGCCATTTTTTTGTTCAGTCCACCAAAACAATTTTCTTGGACTATTTGTGAAGTCAACAAAACGATTTTCTTAGACTATTTGTGAAGTCAACAAAATGATTTGCTTAGACTACTTGTGAATTGAAAATTCTTTTATTTATTTAATTTATAATGTATTTGGAGTAAGTTGAAAGGGTTATCGATTTCACTCAAATGCTTTATGTCAAGTTAGTTTGTTCATGAAAAGGAGGTTTTTTGTTGTTGTGGTATTTTCGATATTTCTTTTTAATTGTGGTATTAAGTTTGATATAAGGTATCATTTTAAAAGAGTAGAAGAAAACTAGCAAAATTACCGTAAGCAAAGAAGCATAAAGTTTTTGGGAATTTGTTTTTAAATGGTATTTTATCGAAAGAAAAAAGAGAGAGAGATTAGAGTAGTGGAGGTGTGGTGAGATTAGTATTGTAGATATATATTGCATTTGGTAAATTTAATATGGAAATTTGTTTCCACAGTTGAATGACATGAATTGATAGTTGATTGTTGATCAGGTGCTCAAAATTAGGCTAAAAAATCGAAGTGTTAGAATTTTGTTAAACATAGCTTCAAATAGAAGATATTTTCATTCTAATTCCAATGGTGTGAACAACACTCAAATCCAAGCTCGTATGTAGAAGTTAGAGCAAGTCAAAGTTCAAGTTTGACTTGCTCACATGGCAGGATTAGATGATATGGTAAGGTCCTTCAATGAATGAGGAGGCACCAAGTGAAAACGTGCGATTGGCCCCTGCATATCAAAAATTTCAATCGTAGGCGATGGATCATAATCGCAGATTGGCGAAGGGGAGGTGTTACAGAATCAGCCCTTGGCAAGGTTCGAGTTGCGATGCGATATCACAATCGCATATCACAATAGGACAAAAGTCCTACTTTATGATTGTCACCGATTCTTCGTCGATGGCGAAATGCGATAAGTTCCCGTATGCGAGAGGATTATCAATTCTAGTTTATAGTGCCGTCGAGTCTACCACATTGCAATCACATGTTGCTGCCTTGTTCACAGTGTTATCACTCAGGTTGTCCCTAAGCTTCTGAAGGGATACGGCCGAGGTAACCACAAACCAATCTTTGGATTGCAGGTTCTAGCCTACCTACAATCAGAGAGGGCTCTCTCTTGCTGATTTAGCTTTGTTGATATGTGATTTTAGGCTAGCTATTGGGTTCGGGGGTTTTGATTTTTTGTTTGGATGGAGTTTGGATGGGGTTGGATGGAAGGAAATTGCATTGGAGCAGAGAGGCAAGGGATCGGGTGATAAGCTCAAACCATTGGGCATGGATTCATGGATTAAGGCTTGCTGTTGTGTTTTCTTGGTCATAAGAGGATTATGGAGCGGGATAGCTACACATGAAACAATACCAATTTGCTGAAAAGATGGGATGAAAGTCAAAGATGAAAGGCAATTAAGAATCTTTCATCAACTAACAGGGGAGGGAGGTGAATGAATGGTTATCTAGGAGCATTTAAGAATTCCTAAACTAACATTCATATATGAAAGAAACAGTGTAAAAAAGATCATTTAAGTATGCATGTTCATAACCATTCCAGATGAAAACATGAAGAAATTGCAGAAATTGAGCCCAGGGTGCAGCCAAGCAAATCCTAAACTATTCTTCTTTTCTGCAATTTAGATGGTGGATTGATGACAAAAAAAAACATGGAAAACAAAACAAAGTTAAGGGAACACTTATTGAACCATGTAGAAGCACAGGAATTCCATATTCACTCCTCGGCCAATTAAACACAGCAGACACTTTCAGAACCCATGCATTTCAGCAGTCTTTGATTATAGAAAATATCACATTTACAGTGCGAGTCTCTGCTCAAGAAAAATATCAAAACCAACAAAGATCAAACAACCAACCAACCCCTACTCCATTTTTCAGGGTGGTATATAAGCAAAATATCTAGAGTTATTTATTACAACCGACCTAAACAGGTCTGTAGGAAGAAAACTTTCTAAACCTAACTTATGCTGGAATTAAATGCAAGTAAATCTTCTTTGGGTTGCGCCAGTGGCAGCTGGATCAAAAAATGAGTTAATGTGTTGTCCTCTGTGGCTTGGTGCAGTGGTTATGTAATAACTGTGCATTGAGTTCTGGGCCACTGATCTCCTGTGAGCTTTAATGTGCAGTCATTTGTGCTGGTGAGCTTTGAATGGTTCCTTAACTGCTCCTTGACTTTCAGGGCTTTCTTTCAATGCTTGATTTGCCTCGAGCCCTGAGAAAATCTCCTCTGATACACTTTGCCGCAACACTGATACTCTTTGACGTGGATTTTGGTTCCGCATTTGCTCTGATACTCATTAATGCCTGAACCGGGTCTCTCTCTATCTTCCGCTACGATCCAAACTGCAAAATCGAGCCTTTTCGGCCCTTTTCGGTGCAAAATTGGCCGAGGAATCAAAAGATTCCTTAAAGATTCTCCAATATGGCATATTTCCCGTAGTGATGCGCGATTAGCGCTAGGCGCTAATCGCGCAACGAAAACTGCCTCAGAATTTGAATCTGGGCCTCCTAAGATGCTTTTTCGCGCTTGTGCTCCTTTCTTTGGCGGGTGACGTCAGCAGCAGCTCCTGGTACGGTGGATGACGTCAGCGGGTGACGTGGCAGGGTGTTGGATGGTGTGGCGCCTTATGTATTTCTGCGATGCGATAGTAATAGCTAAAATGCTGCGAATTTGTGATGAATTTGTAGTGAAGCGATATTTCAATGATAATTCGTATTTTAAACAAAATACGTGAATAAATAGAGGCATGCGGTGAGGAAGTGTTTGCGAAGCGATATGCTCTCTTGATGTAGTGGCAATTTCGCATCGGAGCAAAGGAAGCGGCATGCATTTCGGGCACATGACCCTTGCGATCGTCGATCGCCGACTAGTGATATCGCATCGGCTAATGGTTTAGGGGTGTATATATGTGGCATATGGTATTTGCGATACGCCGATTGCGAAATTTCATAAGCGGAACGTCCATCGGGAAGAAACAACAGCGAGCCATAATACCCTTGCGACCTCCAATTGCGATAATCGCGTCGGAGAGGGTTCACCGGGATCGGAAGAATGTTAAGGCAATCGGCAAGGGTTGTTTGTGATCGGAGGAGGGGAATATATGGTTTTGAAGATTATTTGCGGCCTCAGAAGGGGTACGATAACCTTAAGAGAGAGAATTAAATGCTTTGGAAGGAGTCCACTATATTGGAAGATGGTTTTGAAGGGGGAAGATGAGGGTTCTTGCTATGTTTCAGACAAACTTAGCAATTCCCAAGTGTACTTATGGTTATTTTTCAACCAAAGGGAGGGGATAAATATATAAGGGAGTTATTAACATAGTTAAAAATAAGGGATGAGGAGATAGATAGGGAGCTATATAGTAAGGTTAGCGGTTAATATGAGTAGTGATAAGAAAGCGCTAAGTATGTGAATCTTAGGATTTTTAAAGGAAGCAATGATCTGTAAAGGAAGTATGAATATTGCTTGAGTAAAGCAGATCTTTACCAGGGTGAATTGTTATGAAAATGATGAAAAGGAGAGTTATCAAACAGATCTTGACCTCTCTAGGGGGAGTTAGTAAATGATTTAGGGGAGAGAAGAAGGGGAAGTTAAACATGCCTCGCTTGAAGTCCTTCAAAATGGGAACTGCCTTGCTATACTGATCGAATGGATATAACTTTTGAAAACACAAAATTGATCATAATCAATGATTCTGAAACCACAAAGCTAGCTACCCAGCCTAATTACCTAACATTTTTTCTTCTTTTTGGTTAGGGTGCACTTAGACTTGCAGACCCAGCTTTTCAACTTTTCTTTTTCTGTCCTCCTATCTACAGATTACCCTTATTTCTTCCAAGGGCCCAGATTAAACAGTTGGGCTCCTTTGCTTCTCTACCTGTCTAAGAATCTGCCAAGATTAAACTGTTTGGACAGATTATTCATTCTCTATATTCTAAAACAGGAAATTGAAACCTAGGGAGACCAAGATTACGCTGTTTGGACCTCCCTTTAGCATGGAAAGTCTTAAAAAATGGAATAATTCTTCAAAATTGGAATGCAGAAGATGAACTTTGACTTACACACTTTCAGGATCTCTTTCTTTGGTGACTGTTAGCAAATATGGAGCATTGCAGCATGCAAAGTATGACATATTTGGCCTGTAAAAATGTCCATCATGAAATATGAGTAACCTGCTACAACAGGAGGCTAACAGTGGCTCCACTTGGGGATGGCTTCTCCTTGTGAGAAGCCAAGAACCGCAGGTCAGACTGCCTTGATCTTCTGTTATTGTTGTGCTTTGAAACTTCTTAGTGTTGATTGTTGGCTTGATTTGAACTTTTGGATTGGAAACAACACTTTCCTTCTCCTGATTTGCTACTGAATTGTGAAGCACCGCCTACTTTCTTCTACGTGCTTTAGCATTTGGAATGTTACAAAATAAAATAAAATGTTGATATATACAAACATTTATGTACAGAAAATAACACTGCTTGTTCTTTCTTTCAAAAGGGATCATGGTAATGTTTTAGCATTCGTCCATTAACAAGACCTTCTTCAGTTGTGCTGCCATCCAGGGACTTGAGGAAATATGTGTTATCGCCTTGCACTGCGCTGATAGTGTATGGCCCTTTCCATAGAAAATCGAACTTGGCGTGCTTTCCCTTGTCTTCTCTTTGTGTGTCCCACCTTAGAACTTTGTTGCCAACCCAGAAATCCTCTGCTTTAGCTTTCTTATCAAACATCTTTTTGAGTTTCTCTTGCAACATTTGAGCTCTATCATACACTTGCTCTCTGGTTTGTTGAAGGTGAATGGTCTGATTAACTCTTCTCTGCATTTCATTTGGTTCAGCCTGAATCTCCTGCAACAGTTTGATAGTAGGAATGCCCAAAGATGAAGGAAATATGGCCTCCATGCCGTATACTAGCTCATAAGGGCTCATCCCAATTGATTTCTTGGTTGACAGTCTGTCTTCCCACAGAGCATTTGTGAGTCTCCTATGCCAGTTCTTTTTGTTTTCCTCCAACAGTTTCTTTATGATATTGATGAGGCTTTTGTTGGATGATTCAACCAAACCATTACCTTGAGGGTAGTACGTTGTAGAGTGGCCCAAGGTAATGTGGAATTTATGGTAGAAGTTGATGATCTTTTTGGATTTGAAGGCAGCAGCGTTGCCAGTGATGATTTTCTCAGGGCAGCCAAATCTGGAAAGGATATTGCTCTCAAGGAATTGGATAATCGTGGAGTCATTGGCTTGTCTACATGGGATGGCTTCAATCCACTTGGTGAAATAATCAGTGGCCGTTAAAATCCACTTGTGATGGCCTGAGGAAGAGGGGTGAATTTCTTCAATGAAGTCAAGACCCCATTGTTGAAAAGGCTTTTCGGTTGAAATGGGCTTGATGGGCAAAAGCAGTAATTTTCTTTTTCCTTCAAAAATTTGGCATTTGTGACATGAAACAACAAATTTCTTGACATCTGCAAATAAAGAGGGCCAATAATAACTAGCCCTTAAAATCTTGTCAGCAATGGACTTCCAATATAAGTGTCCTCCACAGTCCCCTGCATGGAATTCTTTCATGATGCTGTTAGTTTCATTCATAGTCAAACAATTAAGCAATATACCTTCATGATTTTTCCAAACCAAAGCACCATCTATGACACAAAACTTTGATGATTTCATCCTTAAAAATCTTTTCTTAGTCCTGGACAATCCTGGGGGAGCACACAGGTTTAACAATACAAAGCAAATATCAGCATACCATGGGGAGTGCAAAAAGTTTTCACTGATCTGTGGAGTCGCCAGCTCCAGTTCATTGTCCAGTTGATTAATGTCTAAGGCTTGAAAATTTGTTTCGGACATTAGTTTGGCTAAACCTTGCCCTTTTATCAGCTTGGTAGGTTTTATCTCAATGTCATATTCAAGAATGCTAGCAATCCACTTGCCTCTTTTGCCTTCTAGTCCCTCTTGAGTTAATATGTATTTTACAACAGATTTTGGGACATAGGAAATTACATGGGAGTATAAGATGTAAATTCTGAAGTCTTTGATGGCCTTAACCAAGGCATAAGCTTGCTTTTCCATAATCTGAAATTTCAAGGGTGCATCTCTTAAAGATCGGCTGAAGAAAGCAATTGGTTTTTCATTACCTTGATCATCCTTTTGCAAAAGGACAGCGACTATGGTGTGCTCAGATGCAAAAGAAAAAATAATAAAATCTTTATCGAATTGCGGACTGGTGAGGACAGGTGTTTGAGTCAAGGCAGTTTTGATACTCTCAAAAGCTTGCTTGGTTTCCAGAGACCATTTTACCTTGGCATCCTTTTTTAACATATTGCTCAATAGCCTTATTATCTTGGCTATGTTTGGGATAAATCTTCTTAGGAAATTGATCTTTCCAAGGAATGCTTGCAGCTCTTTTATGTTTCTTGGATATGGGATTTTGAGGGTAGCTTGAATTCTTTCAGGATCAATTCTAATCCCATATTTTGATATGATATGGCCTAGAAGCTTGCCTTCCTCAAGGGCAAACAGGGACTTCTTAGGGTTCAAGGAAATTCCATATTTCCTGCATGTCATGAAAATCTGCCTTAGATGGTTAAGGTGCTCTTGGTCAGATTTGGAAAAAGGGGTTAGGTCATCAAGGTAAACAACAAGGAAATCACATATCTCCTTGGAAAATGCAATATCCATTGCCCTTTGAAAGGTAGCACCAGCGTTCTTTAGTCCAAAAGGCATCTTAACATAAATATTCCCCACGGTGTGGTAAAGGCTCTTTTGTCTTGGTCATCCGGGTGAACAAGTACCTGATTAAAACCTGAAAATCCATCTAGTAAATAAATTCTAGATGATCCCACTACTCTTTGTAGAATATGGTCCATTTTGGGCAAAGGGTAGTGGTCTTTTAAAGAGACCTGGTTTAAATTTCTCAAGTCTACACACAGTCTTATCTCTCCTGATTT